>BRDA01005510.1:34792-53849 GCA_036984385.1 Crenuchus spilurus | reverse complement strand
TTATATGCTCAATTTCCTTTTTCCAGCTACTTATTGCTACTTGTCCCAACTTTTTTGGGATTTGTTGACACTGTGAAATTTTGAATCAACATATTCTCCTTTATAATGAATACATTTACTCAGATTAAACTTTTGATCTGTCATCTATGTTCTATTATGAATAAAATATTGACATTTGCCATCTCCACATCATTGCATTCAGTTTTTATTCACAATTTGTTTAGTGTCCCAACTTTTTTGGAATCCAGTTTGTATTTCTAGTCTAAAGATGAGTGACTGAGTTACAAGTCATGTGAATAAGGTGCTTTACATCTAAAAAAGCATATTTATAATTACAATATACTGCTACTATGAGAATTTATCAAGTTAAAAATGTCTATTCATATAACTTCACATGTATTGAATATATTTCACCAGGGCTCTACAGCACATCATTCGCAAGCTACCAGCAAGCTACCCATATTAGAGTGGCTCTCCAAAGGTTCAACGAACAGTACATCCCACCTACTTCTAACACAAATTATTATTTGCTGCAATCAGCTGTAAATTAAACGAGTTATGAATTCATATAAACACATGGTTTTTTGTGTTATTTTACATTAGACACATATGTTTGCAGTCTAATTTGTTATTGTATTGACATTTTAATGCATTTTTTTTAAATACACAAGAAATTTGTAAAAAAGTATAAGGTTGTTAAACATTTACAAAAGGCTTCAGAATCTGTACTGAATCTAATATTATTAGATTACAATTTTGAATTAGATTATGAACATATTAACTTCCATGATATTAAATTTTTTTGACTGTATATGAACCTCTGAAGAGACCATGGAGTATAAAAAGTAAATTGCATGTGAATTGTGTCATATAAAGTGTCCTTAACTGTCAGGTTGCACAAAACTGATTCTGCATGCAACTTCCAGCTTGCAGCTTGTTGCATGAATGTTTCACCATGTAAAGAAAGTGAGGGATACAGTGCATTTTGTACTCTTTCACTGTCTGTTGCAGTTGCAGTGTTACTCAACAGGCCCAGCAGACCATCACCAGCCAGCACTCACTTGTCAGAGCACGTATGTCACCATGGCTGCTGTCTGGGTTAAACAGTAAATACTTCAGGCTCTCAGTACAGGAGGTGAGGTGGGGGCTGAGGGTTTAAGCTTGAGAAATCTGAGATTTTCCATTACAGCTCACAGTAGATACCTGCTATTATCACCAAATGACCATTACCTCCATCAGGATGTCATGTGACTCATGAAATGTATTTTGCACCTGGAGATAAAGGCACTGCATGTGTGCTGTAAGAATACAGACATAAATGAATAAATACATTAAATTAAAAAGTAAATAAGGCATCTCCAAAAATATATATATTGTGGACAAAGTTCATTTGTGTTCATAATTTAATTCAAAAAAGCATTAAATGTAAAGTAACATATTTCACTTTTGTTATTTTGCTGTTTATACTGTGTAATGCTCAGGTAACAGATGCGGAAAGATACATGCATATTTATAGAAGTATGAATTTAAGGCCAAGTTAAAAAAAAAATTGGTGATCATCCTTTTTCACCAAAATTTTGGGTCGGGGGGGAGGTGTTTTTTTTTTTGATTGATGGTAGAAAAGTATTGTGGCGGCTCTTGGGGGTGTCAGCCAATCAGATGGCTGCGTGTCGTACGGTATTTGCATAAAGTTCTCTTGTGTGTTTATGGGGTCTATTTTGTAATTATTTGGGGTCTTTAAGAAGGGATTTTTGTATGTGTAATGATTGTTAGTTGTAGTCTAGTCTCTATGAGTTATTTTTAATGTTTTAGTTAGTTACCGTTAATGTGTGTCTTAGTCCATTTAATTAGTCTGGTCATACTTTCATGTTATAAAGCAGTGAGTGTTTGCTACTGCACTTTCCTTTTTACTAAAAGAGCAGTGAGAGAGCATTCAGTAAGCAAATGTCTCATCCTTTTTTTTTATTCTCTACTCTGACGCTATGGTATGTAGCGAATATTAAAAAGATGTTGAAAACTTAAATAAACCATGTTAAACATAGATCATGTTCTTTTTGAGTGATTCACATATTCAGGGCAAAGCCACGAAAATACTCGTTAGCAAAACACAGCGCCAGTTTCACAGAAAGACACACACACACACACTTGATACTTTTATTTCAAAACTAAACAAGTAATTGTTTATTTCGGTCTCTGGTAAAGTTATTCTGTCTTATTTATACAACCGGCCCTCCATCAGCTTCTCTGTGTGTGAGTCTGCGTGCACGCTGCGATAATAATTATTATAATATATTACAGTTAGTTAAAATAATCCACTGTATTTTATTTCATTAAACAACAGGGAAATGAAACGAATTTTATTGGCCGACTGCAGTGTTTTTACGATGCTGGCCACTACAAAAGCCATGATTTGCATCACAAAAACGACCGGCCATTCGTATTGACAGTGAAGTGTACTGCACATGTGCAGAATTGATTTGGGATCACGTCATTGGAAGCATGCGAAATTTGAATGATTCTAGGCCAGACTAGGGTGTTTGGCGCGTTTTTTTGTGTAAAAAAAAAAAAAAAAAAAAAAAAAAAAGGTCGGGTGCTTTTTAGAGGGTCGGGCGGGGATGATCACCAATTCTTTTTTTTTTACTTGGCCTAATAAGCAAACAAAGGGTCAAGCAGGCCTC
The DNA here is from genome assembly GCA_036984385.1 of Crenuchus spilurus. NCBI lineage: Eukaryota > Metazoa > Chordata > Actinopteri > Characiformes > Crenuchidae > Crenuchus > Crenuchus spilurus. The sequence goes on along the minus strand of BRDA01005510.1, from coordinate 51,171 downwards.
ACTTCATACAGGATACATACATACACAGGGTAAGGAAGCTGAACAAGCTAAAGAGCCAACAAGCCAAGGAGCTAATAAGCCAATGAGCTAAAAGGCTAAAGAACTAACAAGCTAGGGAGCTAGGAAATGAAGGAGTTAACAAGCTAAGGAGCTAAGAAAGGAATGTGCTAACAAGCTAGGTTAACAGAGGGGGCTGGTGAGGTTTCAATAAACTAGGAAGGCTAACAGAGGACCACTGAGGTCTCAATAAACAGGGAAGGCTAACAGACTAGCAAAACAAACATAAAATACCTTAAAAGGTAGAAGATGGAGAGCTATATTAAAGCATGCCGAGCATGACAATACCAAGCAAAGCACTGTTCTTCTGGCTTGGCTTAAGTAATCCAGGTAATCAGAGTCACAATGAAGACAGCTGGAAGTTTCAAATAAGCTCAGAGGAGCTGCAGGGTTTCTGGGAAGTGGAGTTCTGGGGTGGAGTGTGACAGAAGCAGGAGGATCAGGGAACATGACAATGTTTGAACAGTAATTTAGTCAAACTTGAAATTAAATATTTGAATGATGGATTTCTAATTTTCATTAAGTTTTCATGTTTCAATTTTGAGGTTCAGCTGGTTTAAGTAGTTTTACCATCTCCACTGCTCTGTGCACTTATGTATCAACCTCCTAAATACAACAATAATTTTATACGTAAATTTTCAGATTTTTTATCCTTGATTATTCCTACCACAGACAATCTTTTAATTCTTAGATTATTTAAATATTCATCTCTGCTGCCCTTCAAAGCCTCTGGTCACTGAATTTCAAAGCCTGTTAGACTCATTTAATTTTCTTCAGTCAGTTAAAATCCCACTCACCAAAATAGTAATGTTCTTGATCTGGTTTGTGTCCTTTGGTTTTTCAGCCCGTAACGTGGAAGTGCAGCAATTTTGCCTCTCAGATCATAGACCTGTTGTTTTTGAACCAATTCTATTATTTGCACCAACTAAACAACTGGGAAAGAGTTATCTCACCTGTACCATAAACTCCTCAACTGCCCAACTGTTCTGTGATGCTTTTTCAGCTTCATATCTTCAATACACTCCATCTTTCTTAATATGAATTCAGAAGACTTAGTTCATCTCTTTAATTCTACATGTTCTGACATCCTGGACTCCAAAACCAAAGGTTAAAACCAATCTCTGGTTAACCTCTGAAATACACTCTCTTAGACAGGAGTCCAGAAAAGCAGAGTGAGACTGGAAGAAAGAAAAAAAAAATTTTTATTGATACTTTCAAAGATTCATTACGCAAGCTTCAGCTTTCTATTAAAGCAGCGAGAGCAAAATACTTTTCTGACTTGATTTCTATGAACCCTTTGGTTCTCTTTAATACAGTTAGAACAAAAGTCCGGCTGAGAGTCTGCATCTTGTTGAGTCTCTCAATAAATGTGAGGAATTTCTCCACTTTTTTTATTAACAAAATAGAGAAAATTAGAAAAGGCATCTCAATGACATCTGATGAACCCTCAGAGCTCATGGACTGTTCTGCTTCCCTGACTCAACCTGAACCTGTCTCTGTCCTTTTTAGCTGATATTGTTACCCTTATGAAATCTACCAATTCTGCATCTAACATTATTCCCTCTCATTTACTTAAAGGCACAGTATAATATTTTGGGTTATCTTTTAGCAGAATTTAAGATAATCACTAATAAAAATGATTAAAAACACATCTAATCATTATAAACTATGAAGTCGTTTGATTATTTTACCTTATAATAAGTTGTTTATATCTACATTGGTCGCGGGTCAAACACCGAGGCCGCCATGTTGCATCGCCATGTTTCTACAGTAGTTCGAAAAGGACAAAGGAGGCTAGCAAAAACCGTTTGTGTTGTAATGACGAATTGGCCACTCAACTTCAATGGCGCTGTAGCTTTGTTTTACCGTTGGCTGACATAAAACAGGAGAAGAAGAACTACACATATACCTCAATAAAAAGAAATAAACATATACCTCAATAAGAAGAAATACATGGAGGAGAAGCAAGAATAAAGGTTTTTTGGTTTATTTGTTAAGATGGCGGAAACATTCTTATGCTCGTCAAGAAGAGAAAACACAACTTCAATCGTCAAAGAAAAGAAAACATGATGAAACTTAGCTTCATATTTGTGTGCACAGTGTTTTCCCCCATTCCACATTAAATGATGCTGCAGGACATTGAACACTGCTACAGCATTTAAGGTGGAACGGGAGATTCGTAGCTGCGCGATAGTTCGCGAACTTAGCTAATATGAGCTTGTTGTGTGAACTGTTAGATTTAGCCAAGCTAACACACTGAGAGAGCTGATATTATGGCTCTGAGGGTTTAAAAATACATAACTTTATTAGAAGCTTACGTATCTGCTGAAGTGCCTTCTTCAGAGAATGGCAAGCTTACCTTGACTAGAGAAAAATGTGTATCCTGCCTGCATTATCTGTCTACAGTGAGTCTACAGTGATGCATTTACTTTGTACAGAAAACAGCTAACGTTTACAATAGCACTACTGAAGTGCAGAAAATATGTTTTGTCTGCATTGTAGCTATGATCATTTTACATATTACATTTCCTAAATTTCAAATTAAAATTAATCTTACCACTTGACATATTACTAGCTCTAAAGCTGCTATTAGACATCGCGTTCCAGAGTATCAAAGATATGACACCTTAAGGCCACCATAGAGACTCCTTCGTGTTTGGAAGGGAGGGGCTGTGGAAAAAGTCTTCAGTTGGTTGCAATATAGAAACTAAACCACTAGATGTCGCTGGAAACTACATACAGTGACTTTAAAAGTGTTTGGCACATTGTTGGTCCATGGATTTTGTCAATTGTTAACAGTAGCCTTAATGATGGGCTTGTCCCTGTGTTTTTTAAGCACTCTTTAAGCACGAGGTTCATCCACTTATTAAAGGACCTAACCTAGACCCGTCCTCGTTTTCTAATTATAGGCCAATTTCTAAACTGCCTTTCCTTTCAAATGTATTATAGTTTCCCTAAACTGGCTCCCTATCAAATATAGGGTTCAATATAAAATATTACGTTTTGTTTTTTAAGGCACTTCACGGCAAAGCCCCACTATACATTAATGACATGTGTGCTTTTATAAGACACATAAGGACACTCAGGTCCTCAAACAAATTCTTATTAACTGTGCATCATTCTCGGCTTGAACATAAGCGTGAACCGTGCTTTTACAGTTGCTGCCCCTAGACTGTGGAACTCCCTACCTCATGGAATTAGAGCCCAAAACTCAAAACTCACCTTTTCTCTATGGCTTATGAAAATGGTTAAACAGAAGTTTCTGTTAATTCTGTGGTTTATATTTATGTTGTTTAATTCCACAGAGTTTGTGTTGTGTGTGTACATGCATGCTCTGATTTAATTTTATTCTAATTCATCTTTTCTTTGTATCCTGATGTACAGCACTTTGGTTAGCCTTGGCTGTTAAATGTGTTCTATAATAAATTGAATTGAATTGAATTGAATGAACTGAAAGTCTACAAACTGATCAAGAGAACAAAAAAGGATTGAAATCTTTCACTTTACATGTCATGAATATAAAATATTTCAGTTTAACTTTCTGAATCAAATTATGAACAACAAATTTCAACATTTCAGAGATGTAAACAATGGTCAATATCAGAAAATTTGTATACGGTACTTGTGTATTGTGATCCATCCGTCCATCATCTTAACCACTTAATGGAGTTGAAGGTTCAGGGTGAGCCACCTTACCCCTCCACTGGGTGCTGGGTCAGGGGACTTCTTGTGTATTGTAATGCAAAACATAAATAAACAAACAGGGGGGTATTTCAGAAAGCAGGGTTTCTTTGTTTTGCCAGGTAACTTAAACCTAAAGTCAAACCTGTCCAATGGAAATGAACAGCAGGACATTCCTATTGGATAATCCTCAACACTGGGCTTAAGATATCTGACTAACTTAGAAATCCTGCTTTGTGGAATACCCCTCAGGCAAACAGCAAATTGTAAACAGCAAGCAGTTACATTAACCTCACCTTTGGCATCATACAACATTCAGGTGAAAGAACCAGTGCTGGACATGAACTTTATATTTTCATTTTTTAAAGGGATGTTGTTTTTAAATTATTTAGCTAAAAATCAAAATGTGTTAGGTTGTGCCTTGCTTGTGTCCAAGACATACATCAATAAATAAAAAAGTAAATAAATAAATAAATAAATATCATTAATGGAGCCTACGGCTAAGTGGTATATGCATGTGTGCAGAATGTACATGTGTGTATGTGAGAAGGAAGGAAGGAAGGAAAGAAGGAAGGAAACTATAGAAGACCTGCTTGCATCCTCATACTAATTGTAAATAAAATAAATAAATAAGTTCATAGATAAATCAACAGACAGACAGACCGAGAGACAGACATATAGATATTTTTTGACTAAAAAGCAAAAAAATGGACTAGCCCCTCTCTACCTAATGGCAATGGTCAAGTCTCACTTTGAACCCTTTAGGCTTCTAGTACAGCTTGGCTTCACCCACCATCCTTCAAGACACGTGGAAGACAGGCATCAAGACTCTTCTCTGTCCTGGCACCCAGGTGGTGAACAAATTCCCACTGACTGGTCAGACAGCAGAGTCCCTCACAGTCTTCACACACAGACTGAAGAGCATTAGTTTAAACTCTTATTGTAATGCACTGTAAAGCTCTTATATTGTGTATAATGTAACGGCAGGCAATGGTTATTTTTTGTTATTGCATGGCTCACCACTAGATGTAGCTGTGGTGCTGTTAATGCCATAGAGAGATTTAGACATCACGTTTGTTTTTTACTGCTTGTTTGTTTTATTTTTCTACATTTTTTGCTGTATTTATGAGAGCAAATGATTAATAATATCTGAGATTTAAGTTGTAGTAAAATAGCAATCTTGATAAGTTTATTTAATGTGACGGTGACATCACTTCCTGTCAAAAGAACGTTCGGTAGAAGAAAAACCTGATAGGAAGCCAATTGAGAGAGCTAAGGTGGAAATAATAAGTGTTTCCAAGTTTACCGGTTTGTCTACTTGCAGGCCAAAGTGTTCTACGGTGTACTTGTGGTGTATAAAGAAGCAAAGTGAAGATTCAAGACCACAGTAAACATCAATAAAAAGAACTCTCGTGTCTCTCGTGTTTGTGAACAATCCGGCATATATAATTGTGTATCTGCTGTTGAGTTTTCAGTCCACTGTGGAGAGAAAAGCTTGTTGGTAACTGGCTGGCTGGCTCCTCAGTGTTCACTATTTCTCAGCTGATATCTAAATGTGCATTCCACGCTCCTGTCACACGCAGGCTCGTGCTGTGTGAAAATGAAAACCTTGAGCTTGTTTTCAATTGAGCGTTATTAATCCCAATCCCAGGCCTGCGGCAGGCCTCTGCAGCCACACTCTTCATCTGCCCTGCTTAATGTGTGAAATAGATTAATTCTTGTTCTCATGAATGAGCTGTAGGAGAGTGAGTGCTGTAATTGATTGGGCTCTTCACTGCTCTAATTGGGATTGCTGGTGTAGGTTTAATTATAATGAGGGGCAGCTAAAGCTCTGATTAAACACTTCCTGCTTTAAACCTTTATATGAGAGGTAGAATATATTGTTTTGGATAATTAATAAATATATTAATGCATATCTCAAGTTTAACAAACTTGGATTTAAATACATGTTAAAAAAAAAAAAAAAAAGAATATTGCGAAGAAAAAAAAAGTTTTTTTTGTTCAGAATTTTATTCAAAAGTGTAAACTGTCATATATGAGCTTATAGCTCCTGAAAATCAGAAATCCAGAATCTTAAATGATTAGAATATTTCATTCAGAGTTTGATTAAATAACTATTCAAACATTATTCTGTGTATCTCTTGGGCTACAAATGCTACATTATTAATATAAAGCCCCTCCTGACTGGCTAAGGAGAAATAGAACTGGACTGTTGCTCAGTGGTCCTAAGCAAGAAGACTGGAGAGACACAGAATCCAAGTGTCTGAAGTCCAGTGTGAAGTTTCTGCAATCTGTGATGCTTTGAGGTGTCATGTCATCTGCTGCTGTTGATCTACTGTACTACTGATCTACTGTTGTGATCCAAAGTCCAAAGTCAATGCAGCTGTTCATGCTTCCATCTGCTGACAAGCTTTATGGAGATGCTAATTTCATTTTCCAGCATTACTCAGCACCTGCCCACACTGCCAAAACTACTACAAAAAAGGTTTGTTTATTATGATATTACTGTGCTTGATTGGTCAGTCAACTGATCCGTACTGATCAACATAAAAACGATTGAAAACTTTTAAATATGTTTCTTTATATGTAATGAATATAAAATATAACAGTTTACATTTTTTAAATGAAATTATGAACAAAAAATGAACTTTTTCACAGTATCTACATATTTATTTATATATTTATATACATATATATTTATTTGAAGGAAGTGTTATGACTGGACTTGTGGAGGGAGGCAGAAGATGTGGAAGACCAAGAAAAACCTGGATGGATAACATCAAGACATGGACTGTCAGGTGCTAGCCTGCTACAAGCAACCAGAGACAGATGGCATTGGAGAGAAGTGACTCATCTGTGCAGCCTACCATCACGAAGTGATGACGGCGTATGACATGACATGACTGAATTAATTAAAAAATATTTATATCTTCATTTCTGCATGGGATATAATTGATCATTCATAAGTGAAACTGAAGTGAACATCACATTTCTGAAATCATTCTCTTTTAGGAGAAGGTCCAAGCTCTTACCTTCTCTTAGCTTAACTAAACCAGGCTAACAGAGACTGAGCAGCCAGTAGGTGCCAAATTTGTTTATTAATTTATGGTAATGGTTTTCATTTCATTCTCGATTAGCAGCATAAGCTGTTTTGACTGAGCTGTTTCTTTAATGTACTGTAATATAATCAGATTTCTAAATATTATTGTTGGTTCATTCACCTTGACAGGTTCACACCTACATACATACATACACACACATTATACTTATAGAGCGCCTTTCTAGACACCCAAGGACGCTTTACAATCAACACACTTCATATACACACACTCCAGTGAGAAGCGGCAGCCAGTCACGCACAGCGTACTCTCAACCGGAAGCGACCGTCCACCTGGAGAACTACATCGAGCACTAGGGGCATCACCCAGGACAGAGTATCTGGGCATACATACACACACCAGGGTAATTTTTTTAGAGTAGCCAATTCACCTAATCTCCATGTTTTTGGACTGTTGTGAGAAAACCAGAGTCCCCGGAGGAAACCCACGCAGAGAACATGGAAACTCCGCTCAGATGTGGACTCGAACCCAAGACCTCAGCACTCAGCTCAGAGCTGAACGTGCTAACCACTAAGCCACCGTACCACCACACAATGTAAAGATAAGCTGGAGTGAACAAATGAGGAGATGATTCTTGGACTGGTTCTTCACAATAATGCATTTTTTAAAAAGATTAAGAAATTAACCATAACATTAAAACTCCACATAGGATCATTTTATAGTACAATTACAGACTGTAGTCCATCTGTTTCTCTGTATCTTTGATAGCTTCTGTCACCTGTTCTTCAGAGGTCAGGACCCCCACAGAGCAGGTATTATTCTGGTGGTGGATCATTCTCAGCACTGCAGTCATGTGGTGTGTAAGTGTATTGTGATAATATGAGTGGAACAATCAAAACAGAGCTCCTGGAGATTTTAAACACTGTGTCCACTCACTGTACACTGTATTAGACACAACTACCTTGTTGATCCTCCTTGTAAAGACAGAAGTTCATCTGTTGTTGCAGTTTGTGTTGGTTATCCTCTAGTCTTTCATCAGTGGTCACAGGATGCTGCCCACAGGATGCTGTTGGCTGATTAGTGGACTATTCTCAGTCCAGCAATGATGCTGAGGTGTTTAAAAACTCCAGCATCTCTGCTGTGTCTGACACATTCATACCAACACAACACACACTAAGATGCAACCTGAACATTCTCTGTGGTGGTCCTGAAGCGGTCCTGACCAGTGAATATGTGAATAATGAGTGTTATACTGCTTAGAAGATTTTACACTACATGTTCGAACATTGCTGTGATAATGTGATTGCTTTCAGCCTGAAGAGCATTACTGAGTCCATGTTCTGATATTCGTTGATTAGATCTGCATTACTACAGAGACTACAGCTCTACTGCTCCACAGCCCAATGCTGGGGGCTGTTACACCCCTGTAGCTGATGCTTGGCACTGAGAAAGGAACAAGACAGAAAAACCAACTCATTTACTACATAGGAATTAGCCTTCTGCCTTTATTTCAACCATGTAGTGAGCACCAACACTAGGGTGCAGTGAGCATATATGTGCCCAGAGCAGTGGGCATTCCCATCAGCCACAGTGCCCGGGGAGCAGTTGGGTGTTAGGTCCTTAGCTCAAAGGCACCTATCGGACTCAAGGCTGTTTCTCGAAGCTTTAGACCATGGCTGAACCCTTCATGGCTGCCCCACGACTGCTCCCAATCCCACACAACTGAATACTTTTGGATAGTATATGTATAGTGTATGCATGCCGTTGCTGTTCAATAAATGTTTTTCTGTTACTCTGACCTGTACTTAAAAATCATCCTTGGCTATGAAAAGATGTCAAGAGGACATTTGCTGTTCACTGACAAGGCCATTTCATGCGCGCACACATACACACACACACACACACACACACATTACTTTTGACAGATTGACAAAGTATTCCATTTGGCTACAAGGCCAGCTTGCTCAAGAAATTCTTATCGTTTTCTTTTTTTTAGTTGAATAGAGAGAGATTTTTGCTTCTTTGGATTATCGACAGTTAAAACTCCAATTCTGATACAGTATAACAGTTATCTATAGTATAACTCCAACACGCCAGTCTCTGCCTCATAATTACAGTGTAATACTGCTTTCTGTCACATGTAGTAGTTATTATGTTGCGCATTGCAAAGCAATGCGCAATATACTGTTATTTGATTTATATTCTTCTTCTTCTTCCGCCAGATTAAAAAAAAAATGCTTCTTCTCCCACAGTTTTCGTGATATCGACACCATTCCTACTCCAGATTGTTCGGTCCGATGGTGTGATCCAAGCTTGTATACAGAATTTTGATCGGACGCACAGTTTTCCTAAAAGCTTCCTTAATCTGGGAATTTTTTCCATTAAGAATGAATGGGGAGCAAAAATGCATGCTCATCTATTGTACTTCTGCTTGACCAATTTGCACCATTTTTGATACACTATATCAGGGCAGGCCCCTGACCACAAATAAAAAAATAAATAAAAAGTTTTGACCCACAATCGTTTATTTGTCATTTTATTTCCATCCTTTTTCGTCCCATTGACCATTCATTTTCACCCTTATCAAATTCCAGGCTTCCTTTTGCCAAACAACAATCAAAATTGATATACTACATCATGGCAGGTAACAGAGCTCTAGTCCAGAGTCATACTGACCCGCACTCTTTTTTTGTCATCTTTTCTTCCCTTGTTCCTCCCATTGACTTCCATTCATTTTCACATACACTCAAGCCACAGAGTTTCTGTGTCCCAACAGCCACCAACATTCATGTACTCCATCAGGACAGATAACAGAGCTCTAGTGCAGGGCCATACTGACCCGCACTTCTCTTTTCATCCCTCGTTCTTCCCATTCATTTTCACATAGAGACATGGCAACCGGCCTTGGGGCCCATAGCAACCGCCTTGGGACCCGTAGCAGCCGCCTTGGGAACCATAGCAACCGCCTTGGGTGCCATAGCAACCGCCTTGGGTACCATAGCAACGGCCTTGGGTGCCATAGCAACCGCCTTGGTTGCCATAGCAACAGCCTTGGGGCCCATAGCAACAGCCTTGGGCCCGTAGCAACCGCCTTGGGAGCCATAGCTACCGCCTTGGGTGCCATAGCAACCGCCTTGGGTGCCATAGCAACGGCCTTGGGGCCCATAGCAAGGGCCTTGGGTGCCATAGCAACAGCCTTGGGTGCCATAGCAACCGCCTTGGGGGCAACAGCAACCACCACAGATACCACAGCATCACCTTACAAACCAACTGGGATACCTTAGCTTGTGGGCCATGTTAGCAATGCGCAACATCCCGTGTTTCCTTCAGGAAATGCACTTTTCTAGTGTTAAATACTGTAATCCGATTTATATTCTTCTTCTTCTTCTTCCGCCGGATTTTTGTCCCGCTCCTTGTCCTGCAGTTCTCAAGATATCAACACCGTTCCAACTCCAGATTGTTCGGTCTGATTGCGTGATCTGGGCTTGTATACAGACTTTTGATTGGATGCATGGTTTTCCTAAAAACTTCCTTAATCTGGGATTTTTTTCCCATTAAGAATGAATGGGGAACAAAAAGTCATGATCATCTACTGTACTTCTGCTTGACCAATTTGCACCATTTCAGATACACTATATCAGGGCAGGCTTCTGAACACAAATTCACTGTTGTTTTGACCTGCACTCATTTATTTGTTGTTTTATTTCCATCCCTTTTTCGTCCCATTGACTTCCATTCATTTTTACCCGTAGTTATTATTATTATTATTATTACTTGTAGAAGTTCATCTGTAAGGGCCAATATTGGACTGAAATGTTGAACTGAAATGTAAAACTTTCCTTTTATGTGAAATAGATTAATACTTTGCATCCACTTGCACTGACCTAAAAACACTTGGAGAAGAGACACTACAGCAGAGCTGGAAAAGAGTGGCCACACCTGGCAAGAAGTAGAGAAATTAGCTCAGAACAGGTCTTCATGCAGAGTATTCATCAGTAGCATATGTTCCTCTTAGGAATGAAGGCTTAATAATAAAAAAACTTGCATTGCTCTGTATAAAAATGGATGCTGATCAAATGTCAAAGCATTTTGAGTGTCTAGAAAAACACTATAGACATGAAAATACTGTATAAGTCAATTCACCCAGCTTTTTGCCAACCACTAGTCCCATCTAGTGGTGATGGTTATAACTGCATGTTGTGGCCATGGATCCTTATAGAGAACTCAGTAATTTATTATCACGTCTACCACATGTATTCACGGATGGTTACAATCAGAGGAATCATGAACAAGCCATAAAGAAACATGAAGACCAAAGAGAAGACAGGATGTTTTGGAGAAACACAATCCTCATGGTTACCAGGAGTAGCATCAACTTGATGTTTCTTAATAATAATAATAATAATAATAATAATAATAATAATAATAATAATAATAATAATAATAATTATTATTATTATTATTATTATTATTATTATTATTATTATTATAACAGTACATTTGACTTCTCCAGAGCTAAGAGATCTCAAGATACTTTCAGCACTTGGGATTTTACTGTGTAGAGAAGTCCCTTCCCACAACAAATAGTCTGACATTTGTTTTGGTGGATGAAGAAGAGCACACAAGCTGCATTCATCTGATACATTTGGTGGAGTTTGTAATAACAGACTTGGGCTGTTTTCGTCACTTAGATTGGACTTCTTATTTCTGTATAGCAGCACATCCTTGAATGATTGACTGGAGCTCAGAGAGGCATTCCTCAAAGCAGGATTTCTAAGCAAGCCAGGTAGGTTAAGCCTGACAATCAGTATTATCTAATGGCAATGTCCAACTTTCCCATTGGAGAGACTGGATGTTAGTGGAATGACAAAATGTGGCAGGAAAAGATGCACCAGCAAAAGAGATGACTGTGGCACTTCTAAACCTGAGCCAACGTAGGAAGCGTCTCAACTGGGCCAAGGAGAAGAAGGGCTGGACCGTTGGCAGTGGTCCAAGGTCCTCTTTTCCGATGAAAGTAAAGTGTGCCTTTCATTCGGGAATCAAGGTCCAAGGGTTTGGAGGAAGACAGGTGAGGAACAGAACCCAAACTGCTTGAGGTCCAGTGTGAAATATCCACAGTCAGTCATGATTTGGGGTGCAATGTCTGGTGCAGGTGTTGGTAAACTCTGCTTTCTTAAATCCAAGGTCACCGCAACAGTCTACCAGAATGTTTTAGAGGACTTCATGATTCCTTCTGCTGAGGATCTGTATGGAGATGTAGATTTCATCTTCCAGTAGGACCTGGCACCTTCCCATGCCGCCAGAAGCACCAAAGCCTGGTTTGATGCCCATGCCATCACAGTGCTTGACTGGCCAACCAACTCGCCAGACCTAAACCCCATTGAGAATCTATGCAGTATTGTCAAGAGGAAAATGAGGGCCACCAGACACAACAGCAAAGAAGAGCTGACAGTAAGTATCAAGGAAATCTGGACTTCCATAACTCCCAGTCAATGCCACAGGCTGACTGCCTCAATGCCACGTCGCATCCAACCAAGTATTGAAGATTGACATAACGTTTTGAAAATACCATATTTTGATTGATTTGATGTGATCCTAATTTCTTTTTTTTTCTGCAAAAACTGAGAAGTAGTTTGGGCTGATTTCTCCACAGTATTCTAATTTTTTTAATCATGTTTTTGTGGGTTTTATGAGCTGGAATCCCAAATCATGTGAAAATAAACAAATAAATACTTGAAATCGTTTAAATTGTGGGCCTTGAAAATGTAATCTGTGAAAGTTAAACTTTTTGATTGGAATTATGGAAATTAATGAACTTTAATGTGTGTCAGCTTTATGTCACATTGTGGGAACTGTTTACATATATGCACAGTTGGGACATTTCTTCCTTGTGGGGACCACAACGTAGATAATTCAGTTTAAAGGTAGAATGAGGTTTAATGAATATGATCAGATTAGGGTTAAGATTAAGGTTAGGGTTAAACTAGCCATGGTTGAGGTTTAAGCAGGTTTTCAGGAAATTAATAAAAGTATATACAATGTCCCCACAACTGACCGAAACAAACATGAGTGTTTAAGTGTGTGTGTTATTTATGAATTGACAGATTGAGAATGGAAGCGGCCTCGTGGAGAATCGCCGTCGCGCATGCGCAGAGCCTGCAGAGCGCTGGGGCTGCTGCTGACCGCGGTGCTGCTGCTGCTGCCCGGCTGACCGTAAAAGGCGGACGAAATGTGGGGAAACAGCGGCGCGGCACACGATGCTTTCAAGGAATGTGGATAACCAGAAAACGTCCGACGTTAAAAAATCTTATCTTCTACCCCATCGCCCCGTTGTGTTCAGAAATGGTGTTTGTGTGAGGAGTGAAAAACAAGGCGCCCTTGATTTGAGGACCGACCGTTAAAAAACAACCGTTAGCTTTACATCCACAAACATGAGCGGTCCGGTCCTGCTGAAGAGACCGAGGCTGGAGCTCTCCCACACGGCGCTGGCGTGGCTGTGTGTGTCGCTGTGTGTGGTTTGTTCCGCGGTGGGAGAAGAAGATTTTAACGTGGAGGTAAGACTGACCGGCCCAGCGGTGTCCAGCTGTATATCAGCAGCGTCTGAGGGAGAAAAATAGCCCAGTGCTGAATGCTAACCATAGACTGAGTGATGTTAATGACACAGTGCTTGTTATTGACACGATGCATACATTAAATCCTAAAGAATAAAATGTCTTCGTATCATATTCTAACATACAGGAGACACTTTGTCTCTTTTCAGCATATCGGCTGAAATCTTGTCAGTGGTTGCATTTCGAAGCTAACGTTAGCATCAAAATAATGTATTCTACACAGTAGTGGCTAGAGCTTTGATTTGGCGCCTGAAATCAAATGTGATTCACTATATAAAAAACAATATGCTATCTACATAAACTCTATCTTTACATGTGCTTCTTTTAATAAACATCGCAGATACAGATGTGTTTTCATTATATTTAGTTGTGTACAACCACTTTACATTCGGCTCTGGGAGACTACAAATGGTCAGTATCCCTGCTTTTACTATTTATAGGTCTGTGTTTCAGTAAAACGGCCATTTTCTGGTTTACTCTAGAAATTACTGAGATTTCTGTCAAATTAGGGATAAGAAATAAGCATACACATATTCTAATTTAGAGCATTTGTTTACAGAAAATGACAAATTACCATTAAGATCAATTGTTTTCAGAGCAAATTACACAAGTTCATCTTCATTTTTTAAACAAAACAGTACTGATGTTTAAAATTCAGGAATGAAATTCAGTTCAGTAATCAGTATTTGGTGGAATAAGCCAGACTTGTTCATTTTTCACATTGCTGTTGAGTAATTTTATGTCACTCATGGAGCTATAGTTCAAGCTTGCTTTTATTTGATAACATGCAGACTATCCATCTTAGGTCTGAGAAGATTGGGCTGGACATGGAGAGTGGTCACTTTTCATGCATTCACTATTCATCATGTAATTTCAAAATTTATTCCACCAATGGTAACAATTGAATTTTCCACTATTATGTTTGTTGACAGTTTGTACCCTGACATTGCTAGGTTTAATTAACACATGGCTAGGATTACAGTCTTATAAACATTTGTAGAGTTGGATTAGCACTGATTGAAATCACAGGGAAATCTGCAGCGTTAAGCTTCAGTATATATAAATAAACACTGGCAGAGAGAATTGATGTATAAGAAGGTGATATATGTTCTATTCAATTAATAATCTTTCCCTGTTGAATTGAGCTAATGTGGTAATAAAATTATGTTGTTGAGTTAGCACAAATAGAAATGCACTTATATTGAGAGTGTTGAGTGTAGATTGTTAAACTACATTTTTTATTTAAGGCCAGTTACACACATCAACTTCTCCTGAGATCGCTACCTTGCCGTGGTGGAGAAGCTTGAAAGAACCTTTGAATGTAAGAGCGATACCATCTGGAGCTATGCTCCTGGTAGGGCCACCCTTTATGGTAAGGTCAAAGAGGAGGTTCCAGACAAAGAGCTATCACACTCCCCATCCAACGGGACCTGGAACTGTGGGCTGCAGCATGGTTCTTACAGCTTTTGGTGTTAAGATGCTTAGCTGCTAATAACACTGGATGTTGATTTTTATGATGAGGTGTATGCTAGATGCAACTTAGCATAACATCGAGTCGACTGCAGGGCTGACAAGAGATTGGGATGCTTAGTCAGTCTATTTATCCCACAGAGCACAAATGAAGCCAAAAACTAAAAGTGACTCGTCTGTGCAGCCTACCATCGCGAAGTGATGACGGCTATGAAATGACATGACACACATCAAACAGCTGTACACTGTCAGTGTTAAAATGATACAAATATTTTGCTGAGGATGGTCTGTATTCTGTTTGATTCTATTCCATAATATGCAGTGCTCCTCTAGTCAGCTGCGGAGGAATCTGCCGTAAACAGCACTGCCATATAAAGTAGGTTATAGTAAGGCTGTATAGGCTTGTTTATAAACTTTCATAAGATTAAAGTCAGGCCTATACATATCCCATAATCATGTATGTTTTTAAATCTCAGGCTCCGGTGGGTGGGTGGATGAGGTGCTGGCACTGCAGTGTGTATTTGCTTGGCTGCTGACCCAGACCCTTGTTTGCTCTTGTTCTTTTATACTGGTGTGTAGGCTGTTATACAGTCAGTCTTTTTGAAAAGTGTAAAATCAATAGCTGGTTTTAAATGGAAATAAGACTTTGAATAGCTACCTGGTTTCAGTACTGCTGAGATGATAAAGTGTACCACATGAAGAATTAAGGAGCTCCCTTGTGTTATGTAATCTGCCTGGTTTCTTTGCCCCATATTCCTCCAGGCCAGAACGGGCCCAAACGTGATGCTAAGCACTGTTGGGTTTGCTCAGAGAATTTGTCATCTTCTGTTGCCGTTAGGCTGGAGGATTATTGCAGGGTATTATAGCTATGCATGGGGAATACATTACCCATTGTCATGCATTGCCTTGGTGGTTGTAGTAGGAAAAGGTTTTAGGACCCTGGCACAAAAAACCTTTTTAAAGAGACAGCAGTCTACGTGAATAAAATGGGTAAAAATGGATGTAATGTTTTCAGTGAGTATATAGCTATAGCTGTTTTGTCAGAGCATGGCTGGAGCATAACATTAGAGCTGACATAATTCATGCTTAACAATTTCTCATTGCCCTTTATGCTACTCAGCATGGTTCACCAGTATGTGGGAAGCACTGTTCACTCACACACGCATGCATGATGCAAGGGTCATGCATATGATCTGTTACACACATATATATATATATATATATATATATATATATATATATATATATATATATATATATACATACATACATACAGCGCCCTCCACAATCCTGTGCAGTTATTGGCACCTCTGGTAAAGATGTGTTCTTAGGCTTCTAATACATTCAGTTTCTTTAATAATATAGCACAACAATTAAAAAAGAGAAAAATCTAACCTTTAATTCAAGTGCATTTATTCAGTGAGAAAATCCCACATTAAGAAATAATTATTAGATAGATAGATAGATAGATAGATAGATAGATAGATAGATAGATAGATAG
>BRDA01005510.1:0-23083 GCA_036984385.1 Crenuchus spilurus | reverse complement strand
GATTCGGTATTTAACTGGAAGCCAGTGTAGTGCTGATAAAACTGGGCTAATATGGTCAAATTTTCTGTTTGACTAGTTGTCAACTTACCTAGTACAATCCATCGTTAATTGACACAGGTTCATAAACTGTGTACTTCAGATGTTCATTAGCTGAATGATGCATCATACCATGTTAGTTTTATGCTAGCCTCTGTTGTTGTTTGGGAAATGCACGAAAGGAGTCTTATTTACACTGAAGCTAATAGGCTAAGAAATGGAAACTTATGACCACCACTTACCATCAGACAAACATGTATTCCATATATAAGAGACAGAGATTTTAAAACTTGCAGTAACATGTTCAGTAACTGTCAGTGGCAGGCAGGGACTGGAGACACGAAGTTGCAAAAACACACTTTTATTTTACTTGCACGAGGGCACTGAACATACACATTCACTGTTGACGTTTACATATGACATTCAATGAGCGACACAGACAGACACAAGGAGGCAGTACTTATAGGGGAACTAATCTAGGAATACATGAGGAACAGGTGAGACAAAGACAATGATGTCAGAGAGCGGTGGGGCAGAGCAGCCGCCGCTGGGGGCCTGATAGTAACATGGTGCAGTTTATTTTTTTGACAACTTCCTCTTTCATCTGTACATCTCTTCCTCTTTTCTTCTCTGCTAGTTTTACTTTTTTCTTTCTTTTCTGGGACTCACAGTGCTCAAATTTCTTGTACTTTTAAAACAGATTTTTTTATTTTATTCTTAGGTGTTTTTTTCCTGGAAGGTGTTGCCAAATCTCAGCTGTAACAAAGGCTGTTGTTAGATACAAATGATCACAAATTTCTGTTACAGTAGTGAATACTTGTGGAATAATATCAGTGTTGTGAATCAGAAGCACAAATGCCATTGCCAATGGCAGCAGTTATTAATATATTTTCAGAGGTCATTATGAAGAAATATTGGGCCTGAATGTTGGGATGCCCTATTTATATCAACTGAATATTCTGTAGAATTCTGAAGAGCCATCTAATGAATCAACACAGTGTATCATAAAATGTTTGGGCAAATAATAGGCATTCATTTTACCCATGAATGAATTACCCATATTCATAGCTATTACTTGTGTGTCTGCTCCTATGTAAATGGATTATATTGTTATACTTAGTTAATTTACCCAACACAACACTTGTGAAAATAATGCCTTGGTGTGATATCTAATAACTAGAAAAAAATGTGGTCAGATTACACAATTGTGATTATCTCAGATAATTGTGTTATTACATATAATTATGTAATGATTGTAGTAGATGTTGTTTCAGAAATAAAATGTTCTAAACTAAAATGTTGTATTTAATATCAGAATCAAAATGTGTAGTAGGAAATACACTGTGTCTCTGCATCAAACTGCACTTAAAGGCAAGCCTGGGTACACTCTACTCAGTCAGATGAGTCATGTGTCTGTTGATGGATGTCTATGTTATGCGTGTATATGTGTGTTATTTTTATATGTGTGTTCACATGGCTTGTTATGTAGTATAGCATTCTCCCTTAGGTCAAGACTTGAATGTCGATCCTTCCAACTCCTAACTGCATAGCTTGAATCACAGACCCACATACACCACACACACACTCCAGCAAGCACACACACACACAGACACACGTCGTGATTTCCCTCTATGCCTCTAGCTTTTCACTGCTAGATATTATCTTGAAGCATGTGGTGCACTGAAATGCCATGGCCGCAGATTACTGACATGATTGTACATGACTGCATGTCCCCCCCCCACTCCGACTCATATAAGGCCAGATGCTGTTTTTTGTACAGAATATTGCACATAAGCATAAACAGGAAAAAATGTACAATAGCATTCAGGCTTTTCTCTGCTTTAGCAGTTATTACCGTAATCTAATGTCTATACACAAATCTATATGAGAGAGTGTTATATGGAAATATACCTCATCTGTCCTTGTGTGTTTGTTATAGGGAATGACCTGTTCCTGGTGGCAGTGCATGAACTGGGCCATGCTCTGGGACTAGAGCACTCCAATGACCCCACTGCTATAATGGCTCCCTTCTATCAGTATATGGACACAGAGAGCTTCAAGTTGCCTCATGATGACCTACAAGGCATTCAGAAAATATATGGTACAGCCAAAATGTATTTAAAAACTGAAATTCCTTCTTAAAGTCATTAAAGGATTGATATCATATAGACATTGTAATTTACTGAGTAGAGTAGAGTCATACATAAAAAATATATGGATAAATTCATCATTTAATTCAAACAAGGTAAACTGTCATTTCACATAAAGCCTTGATGAGTATGGCTGATACCTCATGAAAATTCAAATTTTCAACTAATTAGAATATTTCATTTAGAGTTTTGAGTACATTACTATTTAAACAGTATAAATAATGTGTATGTCACAGGCTACAAGTACCATATTCCTAATATCATGCCACTCCTGGCCTAAAGACTGTAAAAAGCATCTCACCTGAGCTAAGGAGAAAGAACTGGACTGTTGCTCAGAGGTCCAAAATCCTCTTTTCATATGAGTCAGTTTTGCAGTCTGGAAGAAGAGTGGAGAGGCACAAGGTTTCTATCCAGTGTGTATCTGCAGATGGTTTTGGGTACCTTGTCATATGCTGATCTTGGTCCATTGTGTTTTATCAAGCCCAAAGACAACACAGCCATCTACCAGGAGCAGGGCTCTAGACTAACATTTTGCACTGGTTGCACTGGTGCGCCTAAATTTTTTTCTTAGGTCCACCAGCACAAAAGTTAGGTGCACCCAAATTTTCGACCGCATTGCATTTAAACACCACAGTGTTACAGGTTCACTTTTTTTATTGCTGTCCATATAGGCAATATTGACTTGTAAATTATTAACTGTCTGGTTAACATAAATTTCTTTATTTGAAGCAAAATTCTACAAGAAAGGTAACTTACTGAAAAAGTGTTGGTGCTTAAAGTGCTTCACTGAGCATGGTCTTCCCACACTCTTTTCAGTAAATGCAGTAAATATGAGCAAAAATATCCAGCCCAAAGTCCGTCTAAAACCCGCCCTTCAGAGGCTTAAACTAGCCCAAAATATATCTGTCACACGTTTGAAGCAAATGGCAAAACAACAATGAGTGTACGACTTAGTATTTTGTTTATAAGAGATTTATCAGTCATTAATAATATGGTATTTTTATGCCTTTTTCTCGTCATTAGGAACAATTTTAATCCATTATATCAAACCTTTTTCTTTTTCCCAGACCTTGCAATACCCATATTTCCCCCATTTACCTGGCATATTAGCTAGCGACTGTTGTTTTTTTCTCTCTCTCTCCTCTTACAGGGTTCATACACCTTTTACAAGGTAAAATTCAAGCACTTTTCAAGCACTTTCAAGGCCCATTTTCAAGTTTTTTCCAGCACTTTTCAGCTGTGGTAAATTAATGATAACGATGATCTCAAAGCTGCAATTCAGCGATAATCAATAAAAAATATCTATAAATTCCTCTCAGTTCACAATTACTTGCTACTTTACATTGACCTACTACACCAAATCCTAAAAAATACACTTAAGTTTGTAGGTGTAACGTGTGGAAAAGTTAAAGGGGAATGAATACTTTTTCAGAGTACTGTACAATTGTCTACTATAGTAGAGAAAACTGGCTGATGATAACTCTATAACTGTACACTGTACTCTGATTTACTCACGTTGGCTAAATGCAGTGGTACGTTTTGCAGAGTAATGTTGATAGATGCTAAACAATTTTCGTTATGTTCACTGCGTATGCTGTTAATGGTCATGCTGTAACTGGCATGCAAAACTAGCGTTACCACATTTTATCACACCATGCTTCGTAAAAATAAGCCTGTAAAACCGCCAGCTGGTGGTGCGCATACATACGCTAGCAGGCTAGCTAACGCTGCCTCCCATCATGTTACTGCTGTTATCACCGGCCAGGGTTGCCATGTCCAGTAAAAATATCCAGCCATACGTGGAAGTGCGAGCGAAGACTTTTTTTATTTTACGCTCTGCAATTTTTTCTTTAAGTGAACTTATTTAATCAGATATTTATTGTAAAGTAAAAGCAGTTAGAATTTCAAGCATTTTCAAGCACCTTTTCCAAAATTCCAGCACTTTCCAGGCCTGGAAAACAGAATGTTATAATTCAAGCATTTTCCAGGATTTCAAACCTGTCCTTATGTTGTTGTTCTCCTCGTTCTCATACTTTTTAAAAGTAGCCCAAAAAACGTCACACCACCACGCTTGAATTTACACCCACGACTGGATTTTCAAACAATCCAAATTTGGCGTGAAAACCGCGAACCTGGCAACCCTGCTCACCTCGCTCAGACCATGGCCATCTGGGTCCCGCCCTTCACTATCTCTGATTGGTTTAGACCACGATATGGGTCTAATATGTGTCTGTTGTTGAACCACATACTTTTCCCTTCAAAAGGCTGAGTCGCCCCATTGAGAAATTAGGTCACATGTGCTAGAGCCCGGCAGGAGATTTTAGAGCAAATGCTGATCTCCTGTTCCAGCAGGACTTAACACCTGCCCAGAGCCAAATGGTTTGCTGACCATGATATGACTGTGCTTGATTGGCCAGTCGTGAGCTATAAGCCATACTGATCAACATTAAAACAAAAAAAGTTTGAAAGTCACATATTTGTAATGAATATAAAATATTTCACATTTTACCCTTTTTAATTCAATTATGAACTGAAATGTTCACAATATTCCATTTTTATGATGTATGACTGTATAAGACACTAAGAGTAATTTTAGACAAGGTGAAATTGCTACTAGACTCTTCAGTGATTCAATAATGAAATACTTCCTGTGATCATTGCAGGTCCCCCAGACAAGAACCCTCAGCCAACCAGATTGCTTACGACAGCACCACCTCCTCGTCTGCACCCTCCTTCTGATCCTCGAAAGCATGACCGTCAGAGCCGTCCTCACCGTCCACCACAGAGGCCCAAGCCCTCCCACCCCAACTCCAAACCTAACATCTGTGATGGAGGCTTCAACACATTGGCTATCCTACGACAAGAACTGTTTGTCTTCAAGGTAAATATCACTGTAGCGGTAATACTTTCTATGAAGCCTCCATTTATAAGTCATCATAAATGTGTTTATAACTCTTTATAACTTGGTAATAATACTTTATAAATATACTTATAAACTCTAATAATGCATCATGAGGCTGTAATTATATATTATAACTCAGGGTTTGATGACTTATAAACATGTTATAACATTAATGTTATAATTCATTGTAATGCATTATAAGCAAATAATGTTCTGCACTGTTATAAAGGCCTTATTACAATTATAAAGCATTATGAACATTCAAAATGTCATCACAGAGTGCTTCAAGTAAATATGATAGACATTTGAAGTTTTTTACTCATTATAAACGTTTTCAATCATTGTAATGCTTTATAAACATACACTGACCTGAGCAGTTATAGTGGACTTACGAAACCTGTATTTATAAGCCATTATAAATGTGGTCATATCTCTTTGTAGCTTTGTGTTAAAGCTTTGTAAGCACACTTATAAAATCAAATAATCCATCATAAAGCTCCTGCAATAAACTATAGATACTGTGTAATAATCATATAGTAACACAACTTTCACTATACATTTAATGCATTTTCCTTATAATGCATGAATTTAGGTTGAATGTCACCTGTGAATAATTATAAAGCACCTAAAATACATATTAGCAATAATAAACATGTAATAAATGTTTATAATGCCATAAATGAGTGCTTCAAGTAAAGTGATGTTTAACATTATTGTTATAAATGAATTATAAGGTACTATAAAAATTACTGCTGTAAAACAAGGTGAAAACAAACTGATTATAAAAGACACATTATTCAGCATTCTTGCAGGTTTTGGTGAGTTCAATTTAAGATTTTATTAAGACCTTTTAAGACCATTCTCAGTGCAATTCAAGACCAACATGATACATTGCCAGAAACATTCTAATGATCCCAGACATTCTCAAAAAATGTAAAAAATTTTTATTAATTCAGTTATTGAAAATAATTAATTTCATTCAGGATTAGAGCAGATAGTTACATTCTCAACACAAGTAACCTTACCAACACAACACAAGGATGCATAAATACAACCTCACTGTACATATGTCCGAGTTCTTCTTTTTTTATCACCAATCTCAGTATCAAAGGTCTTGCTCACTCAACACATCCGCGCGTGCTCAGAATTGTGACTCAAACATAACGCCATATTCAATAACACCGGGAAACGTCTACAGATTTGTTGCTAGCCCCTTTTTTTTGGTGGAAAAAGTCTGAAAACTTGCTAAATATAGCAACGAAGGTTGCCAGCAGCTATAACAGTGTCTTCACAAAAGTAATAGAATGCAGTTATCATGGGATTTGTAGTTTATTGACAACGGCCCACACCGGTAGCCCCCACATAAACACAGAGATCTGAACTACATTTACACTGATGCATTTAGTTGACGTTAGCAGAAGTTAGATCTTCCAATTAGACCATGCTTGTCTGAAAGTAAAAGTAAAAACTTAATAAATTTGATTTAATGGAAGGATATCTGGCCGTTTTTAAGACTTTATAAGGCCTTAAATGTAAAGGTTTGAATTTTAGACTTTTTAAGACCCTGCTGTAACCCTGATTATTGCAATTTTAAAACTTCAATTCTTCAATTTCAAAGAAAACAGACTAAAGCATACAATTATTTATTTCACTCTATCTAAGCAGTCACATGTAGTTCAGTTCAGTTCAGTTGTAACACATTTTCAGGCACACTCATGTGCACTGCTGTATTTTCTGATATAAAATTTAATATGTCATTCACTTTATTGAAGCACTCTGTGATAACATTTTGAATGTTCATAATGCTTTATAATTGTAAAAAGGCCTTTATAAGAGCACAGATAATTAATTTGCTTATAATGCATTATAATGAATTATAATATTAATGTTATACCATGTTTATAAGTCATCAAACCCAGAGTTATAATGTATAATTACAGGCTCATGATGCATTATAAGAGTTTATAAGTATGCTTACAAAGCATTATTACCAAGTTATAAATAGTTATAAACACATTTATAACGACTTATAGGCTTCATAGAAAGTGTTACCACTGTAGCTTTACCAGCCCAGAACATGGATGAGAATATCTTTATTTGAAAATTGTACACTGTAAAATGTGAGAATATGAGTGTGGTAATGTGATTTAAGGAATTTGTAAAAAGTGTATTCATATATGTGACCCTGCCAGGGAAAACCAGGCCAAAGTCACTGGGCAACTTATTGAGATATCGTGTCAATATCGTGTCACTCACATTAGCAACAAAACTTAGCCACTCTGTATTATTGCTGTAAATGAAAGATAACAGTCTCAGATATCTATGAGAGTATATATTTACATCAAAAACAAAACTTAAATTCACAAAAAATTTGTTTTGAAATAAACCAATTTTGAAAAAAAAAGAATGACATTGACCTGGTTTTCCCTGGCAGGGTCACATATGTCTTGATTAGAAGTCTAGATGTATTTTCCTATATCATGGCTATACAATAATTATTTACATGTGTTTATATAATTAAACATGTCATTAATTATTAACATGAACATACAGTTTACATTCTAGGGTTAATAGACTTATGCCAGAAAAAAAAATGCTTAAAATATAATGGATTGGCTTTCTTTCCACAAAACAAGACTGGACACATGCACTACTCACAAAAGTGCGGGATATTTGGCTTTTGGGTGAAATATCAGGGTGAACCTTAAATGTACTCTAACCTTTACAGGTGAACTTAATGTGACCTTCTCTAAACATTTGACTGCCCATGTCCAGCTGTTCGGTGTTTCAGTACTTTTTGCATAACCTCCTGTTCTCTAACACGGAGCTTAACAGTAAAATTCACAGCAAGTGTTTGATCCACGAATTGACCAATAAACATCCTGCTTCAGTTAGAATTGGTATTTAAACTCCTCCTCATCAGGCTGTTCATATTCTGACATCATCACACTGAGACCACACCTAACACCTGATCATCAGTACCTCACCACTGTGAGGCTTCAGACAGGATGTTCTCAGCCAGAAGTGAGCACTCAGCTTAGAGTGTCACAGAGTGTCATCAGCAGGGTGTAACAGAGATAAGACTGGAAGAGTCACAGAAAGACAAAGAAGTGGATGTCCTTTAGCCACATCCCACACTGATGCCCGCTTCATTGTAAACAGTGCCCTGCAGAACTGGATGATGATGCCACACAACTCCAGCACATTTAAGGGAGGTGAGAGGCTGTTCACACTGAGCAGATATGATGGCTGCTAATGATGTTCGAGACATGAAGAAGACGCTATGCATCAGCCACTGTTGTCACCAGACGAGCCTTTAGTGGTGGTTCTGTTAGTATGTCTAGTCACTACAGAACTGCTCTACACTGTGTGAATGGTACACTGACAAACCCAGACTACTGTAATAACATCATTAATCTAGTCATTGTGGCTCTGCATGAACAACACAGACCTCATTTCATCTTCATGGACGACAGTGCTCCAGCTCATCAAGGTTGCATCATTAGGGAACGTCTGCTGGAGACTGGGGTACCTCAAATGGAGTAACCTGCACTTTCTCCAAACCTGGATCACATAGAAAACCTATAAGATCAGCTGAGTTGCCATGTAAAGGCTTGTAACTCCAGAACTGGTCAGAATGACCTGACCTACCCCAGAACCTCAGTGACCTGAAGGCCACCCTTCCTAAGTGATTGAGACATTGACATTGTTTGTTGGGGTTTACCCACCACTGTTGTTGGCTTTAGTTTCAATAAATTGTTCGATATGAAATCATCACTGCATGGTTCAACTTAAATATCACTGTAGTGTGAACTTTTTACATTTTCCATAAATTTCACCTGAAAGCCTAAAATCACTATCTTTTTGGGAGTAGTGTAAGTCAATGTAACCTAATTTATTAATATATTTAAATAACTTGAAATAAATTATCATGACTCACACTTCATGCATTAACCTGCATTGTAATGATCCTCTCATTAGGATCAGTGGTTTTGGAGAGTGCGGGATAACTCTGTGGTCCCTGGCTACCCCATGCAGATCAGCTACTTCTGGAAGGGGCTGCCTCCCAAAATTGATGCTGTTTATGAGAATAGTGAGGGCAAATTTGTCTTCTTCAAAGGTGAGGTTTCACCCTTGTACTACAGTCTGCTTTAGAATAATTTGATTTGAGGAATTTCCTGTGTTTGGTTATAACAGTCACAGAAAAAGTCAAGTGTATATTAATTTAAGGTTTTATTAATATTGTTTTATGGCAAAGGTTCTGCTTGAAAAAGGTTTTACTTTGCCAGTCGTTTGTCTGTTTTTATGTTTCTAAAGTGCTCTATCGATTTAAGCTGTCTTCTGGCTGTTACATAATACACTCTGTCTCTGGCATTTGAAATAGAAAAAAATCATTTCATGCCATTTCACAGTTCAGATTCTCTTTGACAAACTCAACTGACGAGGTGGATTTCTTTTTCTTTTTTTTAAAGGTCATCGGTTCTGGGTGTTCAAGGATACTACCCTTCAACCCACGTACCCTCAGGATATCTCTCTATTTGGCAGTGGCATGCCCACTCAGAACATAGAGACGGCCGTGTGGTGGGAGGATGTAGCCAAAACTTACTTCTTCAAAGGCGACAGGTTAATAAACTCCCATCAATTTACATCAGATTCTTATTCTGTTAAACTGAGAATGAATTGGCTGGGTTTTAAAAAGCAGTAGTTCCAGGATCATGTATAGTATTTAAAGTTGTAATTTATGGATTTAAACTGTAGGTTTCATACATTAATCATTAGTAAATAAATTTAGTACAACACAATTGAGACCAGGTATCCATATTTCAGAAACCATTTGTGTAAACAAATGTCTCTCTTGGGTTCAGGTATTGGCGATATAATGAGGACATTAGAAGCATGGACCCTGGTTACCCCAAACCCATCACTGTTTGGAAGGGCATCCCAGACTCTCCTCAGGGTGCCTTTGTGGACAAAGCTAATGGTAAACTTTTATTGACAGTTACTTATCCTCCTTTTTTGTAAGCTAAGTATTTATCTTAGAGCTGCAGTTTAACGTAGGGTTTAATACAAGTTTGTTTGCTCAATAATATCCCTGTATATAGCACCATCCATCTTCCCCTCAACTCAGACCAGTTTCCC
The DNA here is from genome assembly GCA_036984385.1 of Crenuchus spilurus. NCBI lineage: Eukaryota > Metazoa > Chordata > Actinopteri > Characiformes > Crenuchidae > Crenuchus > Crenuchus spilurus. The sequence goes on along the minus strand of BRDA01005510.1, from coordinate 12,856 downwards.
AGTCCCTGCTGCTGAAAAATATCCCCACAACATGATGCTGCCACCACATTTCACTGTGGTGAAGTGGATGGTGTTTTTGGGGTGATGAGATGTGTTGGTTTACACCAGACATAGGGTTTTTCTTGGTAGTTAAAAAGTTCAATTGTGGTCTCATCTGACCAGAGCACCTTCCTTCATACATTTGAGGAGTCTCCCACATGACTTTTGGCAAACTCAAAATGAGCTTTCCTATTTTTGTCTGTCAGTAAAGGCTTTTTTCTGGCCACTCTTCCATAAAGCCCAGCTCTATGAAGTGTACAGCTTATTGTGACAATATGGATACATACTCCAGTCTCTGCTTAGGAACTTTGCAGCTCCTTCCAGATTACCTTTGGTCTCTATGCTACCTCTGATTAATGCCCTGCTTGCCCAGTCTGACAGTTTTGGCAGGTTTGTTGTGATACCATATTCTTTCTATTTGATGATAATAGATTTGATGGTGCTCTGGGGGATCATCAGAGATTTGGATACTATTTTATAACCCAACCCAGACTTGTACTTCTCAACAACTTTGTCCCTTTAAAATATTGTAAGGGGAGGGCGGATGGAAGGGCGAACACAGACAGAGATCATAAAAAGGGAGATTTATTTGACAGGAGACTGGACAAAACAAAACGACAGCACGAAGGCTGTAAATAAGAACAGAAACTAGGACTAAGACAATACCTTAAATGAAGACTGGAACTTAAAGCAAGATAGACTGACAAATGGACATGAATAACTAGAGTACTAAGCTGGAAACAAACGACAAGGCAAGAGACGCAGATCCAAAGACAAATACAATGATAATGACCGATGACCTAGGGAGAAACAAACAGGGCATTTAAGGACTAACACTAATGACATTGAATACAGGACAGCTGGCTACGATTAACACAGGAAGTACATATAAGGGCATGACATAATGAACTAGACCACAAGAGGGAGACAAAGGACTGAGGACGTGAGGGCAGGCATGACAAATATAGGATGTAATGTAACAAAATAGGTAAAAAGCCAAGGGGGAGTGAATACTTTCATAAGGCACTGTACTTTATTATTTCACAGTGTTTTATTTTAAGGAAACTAAGCCCTTTATGGGGGAAGATAATCTAATGCTTATTATTGTAATATTTGCTCTGGCTAAGACAATAATGATTTATTTTACTAGTGTAGCATATTTCTCAGATACTAAACTTAAACACATCAAGAACACAGAATATCTATAGAAAAATAAGCACCGTAAATGGTCACAACAAGAAAATGATAGCAGACCACAAATATTTACAATTTACAGACTTTTTCCTACTACAGATTAATACATTTTTTATTCTGCTTAACACAGGTTTCACATATTTCTACAAGGGGAAAGAATACTGGAAGTTCAACAACCATCGACTGCGAGTGGAACCCGGTTACCCCAGGTCCATCCTTCGAGACTTCATGGGCTGTGATGGCCTCCCTTCTGACCCAGACTGGGACTGGAACCAACCTCAGGATGAAGATCCTCCACATTATGACCATGATGATGTGGACATTGTCCGCAAGCTAGAGAGCACAGGAGGTACAGAGAAAGCAGTGGCCATCGCTATCCCTTGTGTTCTGGCCCTTTGCATGATGGTGCTGCTGCACACCGTATTCCGCGTCAAGAGAAAGGACACTCAGCGGCACATACTGTACTGCAAACGTTCCATGCAGGAATGGGTTTGAAAAGAAAATGGCCCAGCCCATAATTCCAAGACTTTTTGTGGTTGTGAAAGATATGCCATTGTTTCTTGCCGAAAGGTGTGATGTAGAACTTCTATGGAATCTGCAAGCTGTCCATACGGACATGGATTTGACAAGGAAAATGGTCCATGACTTTCTGTTGTCTGAGAAACCTCCTTAAATATGAGGCACGTGCTGTTGTTTCTCTTCAAAGGAGAGCTGTACAACTTAGTAAGTGATAAATGCAGGAATGAGTTTGAGGAAAGGGTCTGCGACTTTTTGGCATTTAAGAAACCTCATTAACAGGGCATGGCGTTGACTTCTGTCAGGTCAGAATGGGATGGGAGGAAAGAGGATGGAAATAGACATCACATTCTCTTTATGGCTGCTCTTTGCAGAAGCTGCTGTGTAGATTCTGTTGCTATCTGAAGCCATCTTGAGATCTCAGAACTTCGCTGTCTTAACAGGTCTCAAGCAGTCTCAAATGATTTTCAGTTACAAACGATGTATTCCTCAGCTACTTATATGTGTACTACATTAAAAATGTGGAGCTTTCTCAGATTCTTTCAGAATATTAACTTATGTTGACAAACGGACACGCAAGCCAAATACACCCTTTGTTTCCAAAGACTCAGATTCAGTTGATCATATTTAGTATTCCAAGCAGTTTACCCCCTCTTGGTCTTCATTTGAGTGTGAATCGACTGTGCATTCATCTTCAGTTTTTATGCTCTTTGTCTACAAGGTCACTCATGGCAATCAACCAGAAAAGAACTGCTGTGGCAATCTCTCTCCAACAAAGAGATGTAAACTCTACCTGCAATATTTGTTGAATGCCTTAATCACATATCTATGGTATTTCTTTTTATTTCCTCTGTGTAACCGTGTATGTATGCTTGTGTGAATGTGAATTGCTGTGTAAATGTACAATATGGACCTTGAGTCAGGGCTGGCTGCAATTCATGAGCTTCAAACTGAAAGGTTTGAAAGCATTAATGTTAGTTTAGTGACTGAAAATGGAAAGTGCTTCCAGTTTAAATTTCAAAGCACAAGTGGAAATGTTAAAAAGTACTGACTAATCCCTGAGTAATCCCCATTATATTCTGTAATATCTCATAGACAGTAATGTAACTATGTAGCCATATTGGACCCATTGGAATCAGTGTAGTTTGAGATGCACTACATATGATCTGACATTGCAAAGAACTAATGTATTCAGTTACAGTAATACATGTAGTAAAGTCATAGTTTCTTATGTTCTATGGATTTGACCCTTAGAAGTAGAAAGTTATGACTTCTAGTGTGCTATAATTTTAAATTTTAATTACAACCTTGTTTCAAAACACTTGGGACACTGTGCAAAATATAAATAAAAATAGCATTCAATGACTTGCAAACATTTACAGTATATATCTTTATTTATATTAAATTGAAAATTGTATTGTTTTTTTTTAAATATATGCCTACAGTGAATATGATGCCAGCAGTGTTTGTAAAGTTTTTTAATGCTGCTGCAACATCCCTGTGATATAAGTTAATTGCCAACAGGCTATTAACATGACTGAGCATAAAAGTCTTTCAGAATGAAAGAATTTCAGAGTTCAAATGTGAATTAAATACCATTCAAATGCCATTTTCTGGGGTGACACTGCATAGAATAGCATGGTTCTGTAGTCACAGAGTACAGGTGCTGCAGTCCAGACTGTGCACAAATAACAAACGATGGTGCAGTGTGGAAAAAATGACAAAGGATGTCTATGAAAATATGACCAAAAAGACCCTGAACTTTTGAACGGCTGAAATTCTATATCATACAAGAGTGAACAATATTTATCTATCAAAACTTTATCAAATGGCCTGCTCATTTCCAAACTCTTATAGAGTTTAAGGAAGAGGTGATGCAGCACAGTAACAACATGCCCCTGTCCCAACTTTTTTAAATATGCTGTTGGCATCAAATTCAAAATGAGCAAAGGTTTAAAAATTCCTGACTTTCAGCATTTGATCATTCATATTTGTAATATTTCCATTTAAATGTTTGCACATGATTACATTCAGTTTGTATTTACATTTTGCACAGCATCACATTTTTTGAGGAACAGGGTTGTATATGGTAAGATAGTGATTTACATTCTATATTGACAGATTTGGGTCTGTTCATCTTTGTCAGGAAATGACAAAAACATGGCAAAAATAAAAAATATATATATCTTTACACAAAACAGTACTACATGTACAACAATAATGCACCTTTTCTGTTAAGTAAGGGTTAACAGCTGCTGAGATCTCCTATTATACAAGGTTAATGTATGAATCAAAGATGTCCACAACATGGTTAATTTGGTGTAAAATTAATTTGGTGTACCTGGACGCCTCAAAAGCCTTTATTTTGCTTATACCCCAGTTACAACGTTGAGATATTTGTGGGTATTTATGTGTACAAAGGAAACATGAGTAATCTAAAATCACTTTTGTATATTTTGTTATTGACTGTTGTTGTAGCTTTATTGCAGTTTGTTTATCAAAGGTTATTTATTTGTTATGGTTATCATTCAAAATTTCCAGATCATTGTTCCACATGGCCATATCAGAATATTTTGACCACTCCTGGTTTGTAATTACCTTGGCCAGGGACATCACAGATACTATGTGACATGGTAATTCCTGACACTTTCCTAATTGCTCTTGTGTTCATTATAGAGGTCACCTGGTAATGATGCCCATTTGGCATTAATGGCAATTTGGGAGGCATTCAATGTACAAGAGGTCTATTCTCAGTACACCTTCAATACGATGGCTTGACAACATCCCAAAAAATTTTCTGTTTCCAAGATGTGCAGCACCCTCACTCTTCTCACTCTCTGTACCCTATTATCATGCCCTTTTAGACATTAGTGAAATCACATCCTTTGCCCACAGTGTTAGTTTTGCAGTCTGCTACAACTGACTGGGCTGCTTATTTATGTGTGTAGCAAACCTTGTGATATGGCACCTGTGAAAGTCATTCCAAACCAGGAGTTGATTTAACTTATTTTACAGCAGCTTTATGTTCTCGTTACACAAAATCAATTGATGGCCAATCAGGAAAGAGTATTTTTTGCTTCTGGGGTATAAATCAGAGTACAATATTAGTGCATCTCCAAAAATTAGAACATCATGGGAAAAGTTAATTTGTGTTCAATATTTAATACACATAAAGTGGCAGATTTCAAGCCTTTGTTGTTTTAATGTTGATACCGTTTAAACAGTAATTTACTCATACTCCAAATTAAATATTCTAACAATCTGAGATTCCGGATTTTGGTTTTTCATGATCTATAAGCCATATTAATCACCAGTAAAATGTAAAAGGCTTGAAATGTCAATTAATGTTTAATGAATATAATGAACACAGTTTTTAAGATGCTGTCGTATGTGGTGTGGATTAGATGTTTTGAATCTGCACTTTCAATAGAATTTCTCATTATATCCTTATAATTAACTCCATGTTTTTGTTATCGCTGGCGATAACTACGACTTCTAAGGGTTAAAACTACTGATGCACTGGACAGTATGATGTTGTTATTATATATTACAGGTTTTATTGCCTGTTTGAGCTGGTTCTGGGGATTTGTAAAGCATGTATTTCTTTTAACCACGTGTAAAAATATTTATTTACTGTTACTGTTTCCACAGATGTTGCTGTGTGAAACGTCTTTGGACTGTTTTTCTGCAAACAGAGTGCCATTCTTATAAACTCACTGAACCCTTAACCGGAAGTGTTGCGTCACTGTCACATGCCTTGTTTTCTTTCATGTTTTCCCCCCTTTTTTGTACTGACTGATCTGCTGCTCTCAGAAGTCTTTAACATCCCCAGAGCTCATTACAGACTGGCAAAGGATGTGCGGCTGTTAAAGCACGTCTGACACCACGCTATCCAATTAGCATCTTCTGCAGGTCTGTAAATCGCACAATTGGTGTAAGGTGTGAACACGCATGAGCATCCTGTTGTTCTTGTTGCCCATGTGACAACCTTCTGACGTATGTGCTGGTCTCTGCCTGGGCAGCCAGATGTGTATATCTGAACATGCTGTATATATCTCATGTGGTGTTTTGAATATGGATATGAGGGGCAGATTATGCAGTACATAAATACTAGGATATCAGTTATCAGTTGGACTGGTGAGTCATTCTTTTCAACAGGAAAGTGTTGAATAAATGATGCTACATATGCTGTACCTGACTGTTGTTTCAGAGTCATTCAGTACATAAAAAATGAGCAAATAAATACAAATGATACAATTATACTGGTTTCAGTATGAAATCAACAGTAAAAAAATATCTTATATTAACTTTTAATAGGTGGGTTTCAGACACTAGGCTCTATTAAAGGGGCCATATTCTGGATGAAATTCCTCCTGTTTCTGAAATAAGAGTCTGTCATAGTTCACATTCTGCAGTCTGTATAATCCCAAAAGAAAATGTCATTGTCCAAGGCAACTTAATAAAGATTCTTGACTAGATAACTAGAACAGGAGAGATATGAGATGATATAACAGTCATTCATGCATCCAAAGTGAGACACTTAAGCCTTGGATGAGAAACATTAGTTGATATTGAGAGTCCTGCCTTTAAAAATCTGACCACATTGTGAGGCAATACTGTATTCAAACTTCAGAGATGTGAATATTACTGAAGGCTTTTTCTCAGGAGAAATGTGAGCATCAAGAAATGATCTAAAAAAATATAAAGAACTATATAAAGAACGTTTTTGATTATTTCATTTGGGTGAAAACTAGGATTCAAAATGGCCTGTTTTAAATTTAACGTTTTAGTGATGTCACAAGAAACCAACCCATTTCCATAGATTCACCTATTTAGCATACAGCAGTCCAGGCACAATCCTTTTTAATGCTTTAGTTAATAGTTTAAAAAAATTTCCACCCTGGGCTGCTGTTTGAAAGAGGGTACAATACAGGTCAGCTAATCAAAAAAAAAGATCATTTACATACATACTGTCATAAAAGTACAGTAACAAAAACATGGTAGTCAGCTACTGAGGTGAAATTAAAAAAAAGTATTTAACATTCTAAAAGGCCATATTCTACTATTTAGTATTCTAATTTTTAATGGTGATTATTGAGGTTATTTATAAACTAATATGTTATATTCTGTTAATAGTGATTACTGAGGTTAAATGTCTTTTTTACATTGTTTATATACTAATATCTCCTAGTTAGTAATAGTGTTTATTGGGGTTGTTTATGGACTAATATCGCCTATTCTAGTGAATAATTGTCAGGCTTGGCCCCAGGAGGAAAAGATGAACGCAGGTAGGTAGACAATATGTATTAAGTACAATGTGCAAACAACAGAGGATGGAACAGAAGCTGATAAGAAAGGATAAAGGCTAGGAACCTAATCAATGATATGTAGCATACCGGCTAGGTAAAGGAGCTAAGCACAGGGGCTAGGCAAAGGAACTAACTCAAGGGGCTACTTAGAAGCTGAAAGATCAGAATGACCTGAATGAAGGTGGGTCTGCGTGCAGAGTGCAGGAGCACTAAACAAAGAACAGCACTGCTGAAAGGTGAGTCAAGGTATTTATGGAGCTGGAGTGATAGCTCTGATGATCAGCAGGTGACACTGAGAGAGACGGGAATGGGAGGGGCAAGCTAGAGAGCAGGAGAGAGATCTCGCGTGAGTGAGCAGGAGAGAGTGCGCGAAGCGATAGAAGGGTTGAGGGAAGTAGAGGCACAGGCAGGCAGGGGTCAAAATCATGACAACCCCCCCCCCAACGGGCATGGCCTGTAAACTCAGGGGTGACCCAAGGCCCCAAGAAAAGATCCAGCCTAACTCTAGGGAGAGTGAAAGCAGCAAACTTCAGAGGAAGCCAAAAAAGGATGACATGATTGGGTGTGTAGAAGAGCGCAGGAGAGCACAGAGGGGTTACAGTAGTCAACGGCGGGACAGTAACGTCACCTAGATTTGAACAGGCAATAGAGATAAGTGTAGTGGATACTATTGGGATAGACCAGGGGCTCATAGAGATGTGCACCGGGGCTGAGAGGGCAGCAAGGGGAGTAAGTAAGTTAGTAGAAGAGGGTGGCAATGGAGGCTCAGGGGAACAAACGCTGAAAGCAGCAACAGAAATCACCAAAAAAGGACCTGGAGAGTGGATGAGGTATTTCAGCAGAAATGCCTAAAGCTACCGGAGTATCACAATTTCAGAGGCTGAAGGTCAGGGACTATACAAGGTGTATCAGCATGAAGGAGCAAGGATATCATAATACTATAGTTAATGCTGGTTGTTGAGAGATTCGAGATATAGTTCAATGATTTAACAAGGTTCAGTCTTAACCCAAAATCCTCAGAGGGAAAAGGGATGACAGTCTTAGTGTTATAGGGGATAGTCAAGGGAAACTCTTCTGGATTGAGCAGGGCTTCAGTAGTGGTCTCATGGAGCGTATGTGGAGCCTCAGCGATGAGTTCTTGGAGTGATGACACGTGGACCACAGGATGCAGACCAGATAGATGGACCACGGCAGGTATAGCAAGCTCTGAAGCGGTTGGTGGAGCACTAGTATCCTGGGAAGTGGGTAGAGGATAAGGGACGACCTCAGCAGGAGAGGATGGAGAACCAGCGTCGACCTCAGCAGGAGCAAGCGGAGAGAAGAGCAAAGGCAGTAAGGCAGCATCCAACAGACCATGAAATGCATCATGTTCACTTGCCTGTAGCATTGTGGAATCTGCTGGCTCAGGACTGACAGCGGGCAGCCCAGTGACGTCAAAAGCAGGATCACCAGGTACATGGATCTGGGCGGGCGCATCAGAAGGCAGAGTGTCCGGCTGCAGAACTGGACTGTTGGTGGACCCCTCGAGCCTGTGCTGGTGGTTCTGGACCACCAGCGGGGTTTTCTGGACCATTGAGCATAACAGGATCGGGCAGCGCACCTTCGGAGACCTCAGCAGGAGTGGGGCTGATCGAGGCAAGAACAAACTGTGAGGCAGTTTCCACCAAACCATAAAATGTACTATGTTCACTCGCCTCTAGCACAGGGACATCAGCAGGCGACTCTGGACCCTCGGCGGGCGACTCTGGATCTGGGGATAGGAACACGCAAGCTGCAGGTTGTGCATAAACATTTGGAATGGTAATAAGTGTACCTCCCTTTAGACTGGAATCATCAGCGGGCAACACAGGCATGGCGGCGGTGTCAGCAGGCCCGGCGGCGTCCGCGTCCACCAGCGCGGTGGCATCCGCAGCAGGTACGTTGACCCCGGCGGGCTCCTCAGGAACTGAGGGTAAGAGAGGGCAAGATGCAAGTTCGGCATGAGCACTTAAAAAAAATTTATCAATGTACTTCCCTTCAGGACAAAGTCCTCAGCCAGCTCAGGGAGTGCAGCTTGCCCTTGGATTTCGGCGAGTACGGCGGGCTCCGGAAGGCCGGCGGCTTTGTGCAAAAAATATGAAGAGAAAAACCCCAAGAAATCTTCCAAAGAGGTCCAAAAGGTGGGGACAATTTTCTCTGGCCCAATCATAGGCGTGATCAGTGAACCGGGAAACAACGAAATAAATCTTGTCCTCCTCCTTTCGAAATGTTTTATCGTGTATTCTTAAATAGTTCAGAACTTCCTTATAAAACAATGGGAAGGCCTGGAGGTCTCCATTAAAGTCATGAGTTTCTGAGACGTCCTGTTGAGGTAGGTACCCAATACTAGGCAACAGTAATTCATAAATACGAGTGGCATAACTCTCTTTCCAACCAGGGGTCAAATTCGAGACGGAAATCATCAAAAAAGTCAAAAGCTGAGGTAAAGTGTTCAGGATACTTAGACCAGGAATCAGAGGCCCATTCCCAGGCTTGATTCTTAAGTCCATGTAAAACTAGAGCAACAATCTTGAACTCAGCATCAAAAAAATCCTTATTGTCTTGGAGAAACTCACTACAGTCCTCAATATAAGGCCAGAAATCCTCTGGTTCACCCTCATAGGATTCAGGAAGTATGGAGTTGAACTTACTAAGGTTATTTTTTATGAACTGAGTGCATGTGCATAATTTGCGGGGGGATAGGGGGGTTATGACCCCCCCAATAATCTGATCCAATCACTATAACCCCCCCAATAAAGTCACAATTTCAATTCACAAAAACATCTTTCATGAATAACTTGCTAATTTTCTTTATTCATGATCAATTTTGGGTAAAATACTAGCATGTTTAATCATTTGGTAATGTAACCCCCCTTTCCCCACAAAAACTTTGTATCACTCAAGGGCTTGGCTCCACCAAGCAGCAGCGCTCACCGTTTGCAGGGTTGCCAGGTTAGTGGTTTTCACGCCAAATTGGGCTTGTTTGAAAATCCAGTCGCGGGTGAAAATTGAAGCGTGTCAGGCTGCGTTTTTTTTGGGCTACTTTTAAAAAATTACAGCGGCCGCCAAAAAACAATGAGAAAAGTAGGTGTTGGAAGATTAAATGCAACAATACGAACAAGGAGAACATAACGACATAAATAAGTACAGCCTGAAAAGGGGAGAGAGAGAGAGAGAGAGAGAGAGAGAGAGAGAGAGACTTTTTTTTGCTAATTATGTTACTATTAAATGTTCTTGACTGGGATATAAAACTTATAAAAGAATTAATAAACATTAATGTTGCCATATTATTAATGACTGATAAATCCATTGTAAACAAAATATTAAGTCGTACTCATAGTTATTTTGCCATTTGCTTCAAATGTGTGACAGACATATTTTGGGCTAGTTTAAGCTTCTGAAGGGCGGGTTTTAGACTGACTTTGGACTGGATATTTTTGCTGGACCTGGCAACCCTGACCATTTGCTTGCTTGTGCAAGCAGCTGCTCGGGGAGTGGGTGTCGTAAGAAAAAATGAAAGGAGCACCAAAAAGTGTACAAAAACATTTTTTCATTGTTGGTCGACAACACCGCCTTGTAAAAAGCGGAAAAATCAAAATGAGGTAAATGTATATGTATTGTTAGCTGATGATTGAATAACTATGCTGCTGTGTATCAGACACACTATGAATACCCGTTCAGGTATTTTAGCTAGCTCCGTTAGTTAGCTTCGCATTTCTTAATTGTTTAAGGTGCAGAGTAAATGCAAAGAAAGTTAAATAAATACATAGTAAAAGCATTACAATGTATTTCTAATACGGTTAACCCAAAATCTCCTGAATCCTTTTAGAAAAGTAAATGGTTTAATAAATATGCAGACAGCTCAACCCCCCCAATGTTGGACCCAAAGTTACGTCCTTGACTGAGTGTATTGATAAATACCTGCCATTTTAGGACTGTCAAACAAGGTCCACAAGACAAAAAAGGATACCACAACTACTTCACAAAAACCAACAGGAGACCAAGAAACAAAGTCCAAAAGACTGTCCAAACCAATCAGTGTGCTTAAACTGATTTCCAGGATTCCAGATAGAAAGAAAAAAATTCCAGGTACGTAGCTAGCCAGACTCAAGCCACAAATAAACCAGCTATACCCAAATGGCCAAAACAAGATAGCTAGAGTCCACTTCAAAACACCTTACCTGCCATCTTACTATATGGCTGTTCTTTCTGTCAGACTTGGCCCCAGGAGGAAAAGATGAACACAGGTAGGTAGACAAAATTTATTAAGTACAATGTGCAAACAACAGAGGACGGAACAGAAGCTGATAAAGGATAAAGGCTAGGAACCTAATCAATGATATGTAGCATACCGGCTAGTAAAGCAGGCTAAACACAGGGAATACCTAAACAGGCAAAACGCCAGGAAGCTAGTCAGGGAAGCTAAACGCCAGGAAGCTAGTCAGGGAAGCTAAACGCCAGGAAGCTAGTCAGGGAAGCTAAACGCCAGGAAGCTAGTCAGGGAAGATAAACGCCAGAAAGCTAGTCAGGGAAGCTAAACGCCAGGAAGCTAGTCAGAGAAGCTAAACTCCAGGAAGCTAGTCAGAGAAGCTAAACGCCAGGAAGCTAGTCAGAGAAGCTAAACGCAAGGATGCTAGTCAGAGAAGCTAAACGCAAGGATGCTAGTCAGAGAAGCTAAACACAAGGAAGTTAAGCCAGGGAGGCTAGGCAGAGAAGCTAAGCACAGGAGCTGGGCAAAGAAGCTAAGCACAGGAGCTGGGCAAAGAAGCTAAACACAAGGATGCTAGTCAGAGAAGCTAAACGCAAGGAAGTTAAGCCAGGGAGGCTAGGCAGAGAAGCTAAGCACAGGAGCTGGGCACAGAAGCTAAGCACAGGAGCCGGGCAAAGAAGCTAAGCACAGGGGCCGGGCAAAGAAGCTAAGCACAGGGGCCGGGCAAAGAAGCTAAGCACAGGGGCCGGGCAAAGAAGCTAAGCACAGGGGCCGGGCAAAGAAGCTTAGCACAGGGGCCGGGCAAAGAAGCTAAGCACAGGGGCTAAGCAAAGGAGCTAACTCAAGAGGCTACTTAGAGAAGCTGAAAGATCAGAATGACTTGAATGAAGGTGGGGCTGTGTGCAAAGTGCAGGAGCACTAAACAAAGAACAGCACTGCTGAAACGTGAGTCAAGGTATTTATGGAACTGGAGTGATAGCTCTGATGATCAGCAGGTGACACTGAGAGAGACGGGAATAAGCAAACGGGAGGGGCAAGCTAGAGAGCAGGAGAGAGAGATCTCGCGTGAGTGAGAAGATAGAGTGCGCGAACGAGGCCGAGAGAGCGAGCGGGCGAGGCGGACAGCAATAGAAGGGTTGAGGGAAGTAAAGGCACAGGCAGGTGGGAGCCAGGATCGTGACAATAATAGTGTTTATTTAAGTTGTTTATAGACTAATTTCTCCTATTCTAGTGATTAATAGTGTTTATTGAAGTTGTTTATAGACTAATATCTCCTATTCTAGTGATTAATAGTGTTTATTGAGAGTGTTTGGACTAATATCTCCTATTCTAGTGATTAATAGTGTTTATTGAGAGTGTTTATGGACTAATGTCTCCTATTCTAGTGATTAATTGTGTTTATTGAAGTTGGTTATAGACTAATATCTCCTATTCTAGTGATTAATAGTGTTTATTGAGGTTGTTTATGGACTAAAATCTGCTATTCTAGTGATTAATAGTGTTTATTTAAGTTGTTTATAGACTAATATCTCCTATTCTAGTGATTAATAGTGTTTATTGAAGTTGTTTA
>BRDA01005509.1:53190-64315 GCA_036984385.1 Crenuchus spilurus | reverse complement strand
GGACAGAGAGAGAGAGAGAGAGAGAGAGAGCGAACAATCTGGAGTTGGAACGGTGTCGATATCTCAAAAACTGCGGGACAAGAAGCGCGTTGCTTTGCAATGCGCAATATAATAAAAGGCAGTTTTTAATACACAACATGGGGGCAGCCATGATGCTCAAAGACAGAGATCCATCCTTGGGAGTGGAATGTTGCCAGTTTGATCCCCTGAACCAACATGACAAGATTGAAGCGGCCTTGGGCAAGACACATAATGCCCAACTGAACCCAAAAACTGGTGGCCAGGCACTGTGGATAGAGCTGCCCACTGTGTGCTCAAGTGCACTGCCTCCTAGTGTGGCTGTGTTTCACTGCATGGACGGACTAAATGCAGAGGTCAAATTCCTCTGTGTGCAAACTCAGTGATCAGTGAGTCACTTTCAATTTCATATGCAAAACCAGGAGCACAAGCGAACCCTGCGTATTAAATGTATATCATTATTGTCTCAATGTGTCTCTTTAACATACTGGTTAAGTGGTACATAAAAAAGTAATAATATACCACACTGCTCCATGTGACATCCAGAGAAAGGAGAGAATGACACATAGGAATCAAAACACTGCCAGACTCATCAGTGAGAGAGTAGACTATACTATTAGTCATATAACTGCTTTATTAGCTGAGACTGCTGCACGTCTGCCACAGCTGATTAACCTTTTCAAAGTCACGTGCTATTGCAGCTTATAATTTAGAGGTGGACACCTGTAAAGAGAATGAGTCACCACGGGCACTTCTGTATCTTCTTATATGGTCATATATCTTCTTGAGAATCAGAGCTTTACTGAAGCTGGAGATGTAACACTTATTATTTGAAAGAAAAAACTTAAATGAAGAAAAATTATGAGAATAATCAAGATGTTGCACATGCACAATGCAATTTAGTGAAGAACATTGTCAGCTTTGCCTTCCAACATTCCTACTAAACAAGGCCAGGTGCTCCAACTCATACCAATTTTTTTTTACATAGAATAATTTGACTTCAATTGGTTTTAATTGTAATGCATAGCGTATTTTAATGGAATATAAACAAACAGCCAATAAGTGTCAACAAAAATGAAGTGAAACTAAAATATGCTGTTAATAAATTAAATCTATCTCTATATCTATAAATGCACTATGCACCAATATATTTACATTTATCTGACCAATTAATACATTCAGATACATAAACAACATACTCAAACATTTTATGTACACTACTGGCCAAAAGTTTTAGAACACGCCAATTTCTCCTGTCACTTATTGTAATTCAAGTCATTCGAGTCCAATGAACAGCTTGAAATGGTACAAAGGTAAGTGGTGAACTGATAGAGGTTTTTAAAAAAAGTAATATTACCCAAAACTGAAAATGTATTTACATTACAAAATTATACACAAAGGCTTTTGTCAGGGAACACAAAATGGGTTAACAGGTGAAAGCTGTTCTGCAGTAATGGAGGTAGATCAAGTCTTGAAAGCTGGTGTTACTAACTCCTACAGAATGAGAGGCACCACGGCTACCACAGCATTCTGCAGTACCATGGAGTACCCTCAGGTATGCACCTAGTGTGTCAGGGGTTCATCCTACAGCAAGATAATGACCCAAAACATCAGTCCAAGCTCTGTCAGAACTACCTCAGGAAAAAACAACAAGATGGTCAGCTTGAAAACATGGAGTGGAGCACAGTCTCAGACTTAAACCCCATCCAGCTGATTTGGGATGAAGTGAAAAGCAAAGCAAACCTACAAGAGCCAACATTTATGTGATGTTCTGCAGCAGATTAGTGAAGAACTGTCTGAAGAATGTTTGATGTCTGTTGTAGAAAGAATGTCACGAGTGTGTTCAGCTGTTATATCTGACAAAGGGGTTTAGACACATTTTGGTCTATAAATTGATTCCATGATTTCTTATTTAACTCCTAACTTTCATTTCAGAGTGCAAGGAGGCATTAAACTCAATCATTTTCAATAAGTTCCTGGTAAAAAATGGGTGTTCTAAAACTTTTGGCTGGTAGTGTATGTTTATTAGGGGTATAACACTATACACACTGGAGTGTGATACTATTTTCTATTATAAACTATGTTAGTTAATAGTGCAAAAATTCACTGACAAACTGGTTTATTTTGTGTTGTGTTAAACCCTGACTACTCTATAGCAGTGTTGTATTTTATCTTTAGTCATTAGACTCTCCAACGTGAACAAGTAGTTTAACTGTGCACTGCTGACAGTTTTCCTAAAATTACATAAAAAAACTGTAATATCACAATGCTTACAATATCACAATATGCTGAATTTGAACCGATGTATATTGATACACAATTGACAGGTTCTTGCTAAGCCCTAATTATTTAATTCACTTCTCAGGCTGCCTGGTTCCAGACTTGCATTACTCACTCAATTAACTGAGGAACAACTCTACTGCTGTTGCTGTACAATAAAATGATTATATATTATTTTTTCCATATCAGCATCATCTATTATGGATTACTTACCTGTTCTCTCCAGGCAGAAAGGTGATGATGGGCAGGCTGTCTCTGCATGCCTGCCCTGTGTGCCAGTCTCCTCGACAGGCAGAGCAGAAGCGCAGGCTGCACCGAGGGCACTGTACCAGCTGCGGCACGGATGCCTCCATTTCCTTCAACTGGCAAACAGCCTGGCACGAGGATGATGGGCACCAAGTCCGGCATGGGTCCAACAGCACCTCTGCAGGTCAGGAATAGAGAGGAACACTGGCACCTTTCGTGACAAACCAGAGCCTGTGCCAGCTACACTGGATGGCAAGTACAGCAAATGGATTTGTCGACAAAAAAATCTCACTAAAACTGCCCCACAACAGGGCCTGTATTATCTTTGCTTATGCATCCCAACTCAAGTTTGCTGTAGAAACCTCTAAAGATCATACAGTGTTGCTGAATCTGTATCCTGTTATTGTTAAGTCTAGGTATTAAATCCAAATTCAGGCATTCAGGCTAAACAACTGTGCTAAAGTAATCAGACGTGAATACAGATAATCTAATATTTATGGCTGATATTCACTGTCCTCCAGGTAAAATCATCCAAAGCAGAAGACAAATACAAAGTTAGTTACGCTTGGCTTGATTCAAATTATGAAAATGTCCTCTATTCCACTCAGTGGAGCTGCTGGAGGTTCAGATATGAGAACATGGAAAAGGCTGTAATGTATTCTTCCCCAACAAACCAAGCCAAAAATAATGTATACTACTATAAAATACTGACAGCATAAGTCACCTCGCTCAAACTGCAGCCTCTTGTACTGCTGCATGACATCTGCAGCCACCATAGCCTCGATCTGAGAGAGAGAGAGAGAGAGAGAGAGAGAGAGAGAGAGAGAGAGAGAGAGAGAGAGAGAGAGAGAGAGAGAGAGATTAATATTAACCTTGTTAAATGAACAATGGTACAAACAAAAAGCTAAGCCTACATTTTTTAAGATAAGATCTGTCATTAGGCCAACTGGCATTAGATTAGTTTATCACTCATGCATCCACATGGCATTTAACAAACTACAGGAGTGACTTCTGCAGGGTTTGTATTTTTCACAAACCCAGATGTGTCACATGGTCTTATCATCATGCTTAACATTATTTACTTGCTTTTACACTTATTATTTATTTATTTAATAATAATAATAATAATAATAATAATAATAATAACTATTATTATTATTATTATGCTTAATATTATTTACTTGCTTTTACACTTATTATTTATTTAATAATAATAATAATAATAATAACTATTATTATTATTATTATTATGCTTAATATTATTTACTTGCTTTTACACTTATTATTTATTTAATAATAATAATAATAATAACTATTATTATTATTATTATTATTATTATTATTATTATTATTATTATTATTATGCTTATTATTATTTACTTGCTTTTACACAAATTATTTATTAAATAATAATTCTAATAATAATTAATAATAATAATAATATTATTATGCTTAATATGATTTACCTGCTTTTACACTTATTATTTATTATAATTAGCATTAAGACTTGTGCCTGTTGTTACATTATCAGTCTGAATATTTGCAATTATTCTAGTTATATTTATATAATTATCACAGTTATATTAGTTTAACAGTATTTATCATAAGATCTTTTACAAACTGACAGTGATACGGTGACTTCTTACCTGTAGCTGTGATTATAATGGCCTCTTTAAATAAGCCTTGGTTTTCTCATCCATTTAAGTTTCTTTATCCTCCACATACAATGCTTGTATGCTTGTAATGCTTGAGTAGAACAAACTCTTCAAAAGCATTTATATATTTGGATTTGTGAAGTTTTTTGGTGGATTTGCATGCTAGGAGACTAAATATGACTAGTATGTGCCCTATGTATGAGCACTGACTTACTTAAACAATAGGTAATTTAGCCAGATTTTTTTCTCAGATGAGGAGAAAAACACAGACATGGTGGATCCAAATATAAATAAAAACACTACAGGCGAGGACCTCCTGTAAAAGAAAGAATTACCCTTGTACCTCATGTAGGTAAATTTAACCCAATCTGAATAGGGCTATACGGGAATGACATATGTGAGATGAACAACTTTGCAGATCTATTTCAGCAAAATGTGGAATAATTTAACATGCAGTGTACATGATGCTTATATGCATTATAGCTAAACAAGTAGCTATGTTAGCCTTGTAACAAGAAACTAAAGAACTAAAGTTCATATACCAATTGACTAATAACTGAGGAATAAGTACTATTCAAAGACTAGAACTCAGACAGAGAAATCATTACTGATCAGGTCATCAACATCACAAACAACTGACCACAGATATCATGTGCAAGGCCATAGATACTCCTGGTTTTCCTTTGACAGCTATTGCACTCAAAACTGCACATCAGAATTCATTACCAAGTTGCACACTGCTGTTGTTTTTCACTACCACGTACATTATATCATGTTTTTTTTACCTAATCTGTGTTACAGATTGTTTTTTGTGTGTTCTGTAATCTTAGGGATGTTGTCTATATTACTTGTCCCTTATCAGTCTGTGTATACTATGTATACTGTGTATACTTGTTCTCTGTATATTGTTTGTGATTATATGTGGATTAGTTGTACATTTTTATACTTTTTATACAATACTAGAGAGACACCAACTGCAGAAAACAAATTCCTTGTCTGTATCAACATAATGGCAAATAAAACAGTTTTTTGTTTACCCAATATTCTCCCCAATGTGTTTGATAGCCAATCAACCCAATCATTTGTTGACTCCCCCAGTTACTTGTAATGTCTCTGACTCTAGGAGGGTGCAGACTAACACAGGCCTCCTCTGATGCATGTGAAGTCAAGCTCCGCCTCTTTTCCAACTGCTGCCGACACATTGCCACTGGGCAGCCAACACGCTCAGAGGAAAGCGCAGGATCCCCAGTTCTGATGGATCGCCTGACAGATGCCTGAGCCAGCCGACATTACTTAGTAGTGCTGGGGAGAGAGTGCCATCTTACCCACCCAGAGAGAGAACTACCAATTTTTACTTTTTTTCACATTTTTTTCAAAGTCCGCTGACTTTCTAATACATTTTTTTATGAATTAATAACATTTTCAAATTTAATATGTGGTGAAACAATCCATTATTAATGGAAGCAAATATATCATGATTATATTAAGCTTCTTATTCAAATCTAATTAAAACTTTTTGAAAAATCTGATAATAAAGTTCCATCACTAATAGGCTTACTTTACCTCATTATCCTGTAGCTGGCCATGTTTTGGGCAGGCTGAGTCTGGACAGCTGATTCCTGTTTCCAGCCCATCTTTGATCAGCAGCTCTATGTACTGTTTTAAACACTGAAAGAGATGATTACTGCCATGAGTGACTGATGATGAGACACCTACTGACAGAAGATTATCAGTAAGGCTAATCATAACTGGAAGAGAATGCAGAACAATGCATGGTCAGGATTTGCACCAGTGAGATTTCATTACCTGGTCTCAAATCTACACAATTTATAGAATTTTCCACTGAGCTTGATGCTCTCAGACAATCTCAATCGACACTGAACTGCTGCCAACAAGAACTGGCACTGCAAACAATTGGAGCTTCTCACCAGGCTGCAGAAGACGCACTGGCACTGGGAGATGGTGGCCATTTTTTCCAATGGGAACTCTCCAAGGCACAGCTTACACGACAGCAAGGGTGCCAGGTCACTTATTGGACCAGAAATGCAAGGAGAGCTGGTCATGGTTTCTGGATTTGAGGAGCTGAAACATACACAGACAGGAAGCAGTCACTGTTTATTCATGAAGATTACACCCCCACAGCTAAGAGACAAATCCTTAATGATATAATAAGTATGCATGTCTTGACTGTGGCATGCAATAACAAACATTAAATATAAAATCTTGACACAACACGACTGATTTCCATACGACTGAGATCCCCAAGGATGACGCTTCTTTGCAATAGTTTCATTGAAAGGAATTATGGGAAGTATAACTGGTGAAGCTAAAACCTTGTGAACTGGCCTGTTCACTGTGTGTAGCACTAAAGCAGCAGATCGAGAAGATCAGAAATGAATGGGAGTTAAGCTGACACAGGTAGACGAGAGGTGCAAAGAGCTTTCATTTAAGCCCATCAAGCAAATATGAGTGAAATTACATAAGTCATAGCAAAGGCTTACATAAGATCTACTTATAATCTATCTAGGTTAATTCTCAATTAGACAGATCTCCATTCAGCCCAGTGAGGTGCTCATCTACGTACTGGCAAGTGTTTACAAGTACTCAAAAAAGGTTAAAAATCAGAAACTGCTCACATGTTTAGAAACAGAACTAATGTAATTACTACAACTAGTCAGTTGTAGCAGAGTGCAAAACGATTATCATAGGCAATCTCTGGATTTGTTTCAAACAACTGAATTTGGTTCAGTCAGTCTTTATTTATATTTTATACTATAGAGAGTATAATACTGTATAAAACTAGAGAGTTTGGGTTCCTGTGGTACTGAAAATGGCACTGAATGGCTATTTTTTTGTGTATTGTGACAACTCTACCTGTGATACTTGCAGTGCATTAGTCTACACAATATTGCAACTACAAACAATATACTCTGCTGCAGTCACAAATTCCAAACACTGCATGTAAAGAACACACACACATCTAGCTGCCACTACCATCACCTTTCTCTACACTAGGGGTGTCGAACTCCAGGCCCGGAGGGACGGTTTCCAGGACAGTTTAGTGATTCCTCTGCTCTGACATGACACTTAAATGTGATAAGTTCAGTCAGGTGTGTTTGATCAGCTGTGAGGGAATCAGGCCCTCCAGGGCTGGAGTTTGACACCCCTGCTCAAAAGCAAGATCAAACACATCATTAGGCAAACCACAATGTAAAGACGTTTCAGCCACGCCTGTACAGGAGAAACCTGATTACTAAAGGTGGGCATTCTTCCTATCATTTCCTACCCAAGTGTCCAAGTTCAAGCTTTCTTTCAATTATGCTGCATTTTCCATTACAGTACACACATGTTGAATTACGCATGCTTGTTCTTGTCTCGGGTGTGTATCAACATCAGTCAACTGGATTGAGAGGAAAACAATACCCTGAATGTCCCACTATTACGATTCAGCAAATCGCTGAGCTGCATCTGGCAATCAGGCCCACAGTGAAACGAGCACTATCAAATAACTGCTCTGCAGATGTTATCATAATGGTGCTTTTGTAGGGGAAGGAGCCTTTCAAGGAAAATGAATGTTCTTATTAGTGATACTCCTCAGAACTCCTGGGGGAAATTTTCCTCTCATCATCTCGGTTCACAAAGAGTTCATATCTTGTACACAGTAATGCCAAGCCTTTCACTTCTTGAAATGTTGCATAACCCATATCTCAGCAGCACTCACTCATATAAGACCAATGAGAAGAAAAATGAGGAGAGGTCCTGATGGGTGATACAGTAAAATCTTTTTTCTTTTCTTGTCGATTTTTTTACATAATGCAAATGAAAATGAAAAAAAAAGAAAAAAAAGAAAAATATTAATAATAATAATAATAATAATAACAAATTTCATTAATAAGCTATTAACTAATGATTAATAACTGTGAACAAATCATTAGTTCATGACAATTTAATTAACAAATGATTTACTAATGATTTACTAATGATTTATTAATGATTTGTTAGCATTTGTAAAAATGAATACAGTCATTAGTAACGACAAACTGTCATTTATAAACATTAGTTCATGTTCAAATTCTCATGAACTAATGATTTGTTCACAGTTATTAATCATTAGTTAATGGCTTATTAATGAAAGTTATTATAAAGTGTTACCAATAAAAGTTTAAAACAAAATTTTTGTTTAAAAGTTAGTTTAGATTAAAAAGTTTAAAATTAGTTTTTTAATGGAATGGAGTTTGGAAAAACAAGGAGGCCAAGTAATTCAAAAATTAGTTTATTTTAAGTATCATCTCAAGGGACACAAAAGTGTACAAGAACACAATTTTCAAGAGTAAAATAAATATTTTTAAGAAGAAAGCAACTCTATGATAACATGCTTGCAGCTAGACAATTCATATCCAGGATCCATTGTTTGTAGCAACTTAATGAACCTTTCCTACTCAACAATGGAATCATATGTTTTGGAATGAAATGCTGCAGTACACTGTAATTTCTGTAATTTCTTTCCATCGTGGGCTCCTCCTGTCACATGGAACAGCACTAGAAAGCAATGAGGCTAATGTCAGCTGTCTTTTAGTGGAAGCTTTGGGTGTCTGAGGGCAGCCTGTATTTTCTTCCTGTTGTTTTACAAATAGCTCCCATTCTACTTGGTGTTTGTGTTGGAAGTGGTGGAATAAATTTGTAATATTGCTATCTTTGGTTGCCACTGACTTTCGGCACAACTTACACTTCGCTTGCTTTTGTTCAACATCTAAAGTGATGATGTTCTTAACTAGCTACAAGCTCTGAAGCACTGCCTACTGCCATCTTAGTGTTTTTTTTTTCTTTTTTTTACAGTGTCAGTCAAGTGAGCGGATGCAATATGTTCATTAACACCAAAACTCCTGACTGTGAACTCAAACTTTGATACGTGAACTCAAAAAAATCCAGTATGGCAGTGACGACAGTACACAAGGACATACATAGCAACAATACAATGACCAATGAGGACTGTGACACGAGGAAACATTTAAACCAAGTATAATCACACATGGGATGAGGAACCAGGGGTGTGGAATAATGACAGGTGCAGACACTCACAGAACATGACGAGGACAGGACCAGGGTGAACACATGACAGCACATGGAACAAAAACAGACACGGGGCTGCGACGGGAGGTTTCATTTACATTTACTTTAGCAGACGCTCTCATCTACAGCCACGTACAGCAGTGCTTCACATACATCTATATGAGCACATTCTGTTGGCATGTTTAACTTAAACTTTTTAATTAGCTTGCATTGCTTGAACATTATGATCATATTTTACTGTTAAAATAATCACAAAAACATGTAATACAATGTGCCTGATTATAACTGAAATGAATAACTGAAGCAATAAGAAATAATGTAAATCCAATCAATCAGTTCTAGACACTCCAAAATATGAACAAAAATACATTTTATATAGAATAACTATAGTTTTGCATACAGAAGTCAATGAGAAATAAATACAAAAGACTAATGAAATGGATAAATGAACCTTTAACATCCCATTGTTTTGTACACCCATTCTTGGCTGATTTTCATACCCGCTGTCAAGTGGTAGCAGTGCTCGCTGTCGCTTTCATGTGACACATTAAACGGTTTGTTTTGAGTGTTATTATTTGGTTGCTTCTCAAGCCTTTTGTTTTGTTTTTTTGCCAAAATGAGTGTGTGGGTGAGTGATGACCACGAGGGTGGGTGCTTTGTTTTCACAAAATTAGTCAATTTGGCCAGGTGGATGAACGATAACTGGGACACAATTTCCCCAAATAAAAAGTTGACTGAATAACTGAATTGTACAATAACCAGGGCAAACAACAATCAAGGTTCCACTATACTGGTCATTTCTAGGTTTAGTGGTATTGGCCAATAATATCTTGAACTGGTTTACTAACTAACTGGAAAAACTGGTTTAAAAACAGCCATGTAAAAACTTGTATAACTTTCCTGGATGTACAAAACCACACAAACATTATAGGTTAACATCAGGGCAAAAAGTAATATAATACAAGTAATATGTAGGATATGAGCTCTATAATTTGAGCTTTCATATATTAGATCAAATGTGCTTCAGATAGTGATGGAATATTAACTCATCAGAACTGAGAGGCAATTCTGGCTTGAAAGAAAGGACTGTATCTGTTACATCAGTCGCCTTTCACCAGGTGCCAAGAATGCCATCTGCTCACAGAGAAAAGGAAGACTGAAAATAACTATAAGAATCAGTCAATGAGTGATCTAGCCTGAGAGTAATCCTTCAAACACTGACACAGCTGAGGTGACCACAGTGGAAGTAGTTGCTAAATATTTATCATAAGTTTGTATTTATGAATAATTTAAAGGGTTATAAGTTATGAAAACTTTAAAACAGCAACCACCCAAAATCTTGATTAAGACAGCAGCAGATCAAAGCTTCAAAACAAACAATGCAACAGAAAAAAGATATAAAGAGTAGAGTGGCACCAAGTACTGAAAATATTGAAGCAGTTCAATACTTACATTTGGTAAACAATTATATACTATAAATTTCAGTACTTTTAAAAATAAATTTAACTATTGTAGCACAATTTGTGCTGTATTTTACTGTATTTTGTTGACAGTTAAAGATTACAGAGACTAAATTTAAGTTAGTTAAGTTGTAAAATTGGAAAAATGTGTCTGCATTGTACAATATATATATATATATATATATATAAAACTTAATGATATAATATACATAACTTTAGTGCTAAAGACAATAACAAGTGTTGATTTATGAGTGTTGATTTGGTGTTGAGTCTCATTAACCTAATTATGGCATTGTGACAACCCTAAGGCCAAGTAAAAAAAAAAATTGGTGATCATCCTTTTTCACCAAAATTTTGGGTCGGGGGGGAGGTGTTTTTTTTTTTTTTTTTTTTTTT
>BRDA01005509.1:17352-45571 GCA_036984385.1 Crenuchus spilurus | reverse complement strand
GAGCCCTAGTGCTTCTCATGAAAGGAACATTGAGGTCAGTCCAGCTGTATTATAGAGACTCAGTGTGGCTGTGCTCTGAGAGTGGACTCTACCACAGCATCAAGGCCTGTCAGGACTGTCACCTGTTTCACCTCATTGGATAACTGGAATAAGAACAACAGATAGAATGTAGCCTTTTTTTATTCCTTTTTGTCCTCACAAGCATCCTTCATTCCCATCCACGTCCCAAAGCTCCAGTCCTGACTAACAGGATAGCTATTATGTGGAGGTTGGTTATACAAGCTTGCTTTCTTCCATTTACAGTATGAGAAATGTAATCAGAAACATCTCTTAATCATTGTAATTAAAATCAATCCATCCATCCATCCATCCATCCATCCATCCATCCATCCATCCATCCATCCATCCATCCATCCATCCATCCATCCATCCATCCATCCATCCTCTGCTTAATTATGGTGAGTCCCCTACTCCTTCACTGAGTGCAAGGCATCTTAGCTAAGCCCAGGACATTGCTTGGCATGCCCGCACACACACACCAGGACAATTTATAGTACCCAGTTCGCCTGACCTCCATGTTTTCAGACTGTGGGAGGAAACAAGACCCCGGAGGAGACCCACACAAACATGAGGAGAACATGGGAACTCCACCCAGATAGGGAATAATATTTAGTCAGTCAATGTGAAGTATTTGAACACAGAGTCCCTTTTTACTGATGTGTTTATATGTGAAACACTTTGGAAGAAGACAAAGTTCTCATATTTCTGTTAGCTGTTGTGACCCAAAGATCCAGACGTTAGATAACAGCCCATTCTGCAAAAAAGCCTGAACAGCACAAGGAGTTCCACCAACCTACACAAGAAGCTCTACAGTGTTTCTGTGCTTGTGGCTCTGCTTCAGATGGCAGATCTAAGCATTTACAAAAAAAGACAAAAAAAAAAGATGAGTTCTGATGTAGAACACAGCAATAATGTGACCTTTTCTTCTTGTCTATAAATCTTAAAGTAAAAAGGCTTTAAGGCTTTGTCACCTCAATAGGCCAAAATGGAAATAGTGTTATATGCTTATGTAACTACAAAAACACTTACAAAATACAAAACATCAGTATTAATAATAAAAGTGTGCTGATTTATCACTTTTCATCAGTACATACTGTCCTAACTGTAGTTTTGACCTAATACAGCTGAAAGCACACCTGAGACAAGTGACAGTCAAGCAGTGATTAGATGACCAAACTCTTAACAATAAAGGAGACAGAAAGGGTTCTTAGGCACATTTTTGTAAATGAGATGTTATTACCTTTGTAAAAAAAAAACATTAAAAATATGATGTAAATATTATTAACTAATTTACCACCAAATGATTGCCTGGAGACTCAGATTTGTTTATTTGACCTTTTGACCAATTACCAAAAAATTAAAATAATAATAACACAATGCATATATGAGTTTTGTTTTGTATCATATTTGATACATCTCGAATCTATTGTTCAGACCAGTTTAAACATTCATTCATTCATTCATTCATTCATTATCACACCCGCTTTATCCTTATCAGGGTCGCGGTTAGTCCCCTACCCCCTCACTGGGTGCAGGGCAGGGCATTACAGTATTCAACTAAGCCCAGGACAGGGCGCCAGTCCATCGCTGGGTGAACACACACGCACACACATACATGCACACACATGGGCAATTTAGAGTAGCCAATTCACCTGACCTCCATGTTTTTGGACTGTGGGAGGAAACCGGAGTCCCCGGAGGAAACCCACGCAGACACGGGGAGAACATGGAAACTCCGCTCAGATGGGGAATCGAACCCAAGACCTCAGCGCTGAGAGGCGAACGTGCTAACCACTAAGCCACCGTGCCCCCCAATGTTTAAACGAAGAAAAACTAACTTTTTAACCCCTTATACACTGACTTTCCTTAAGAAATTTCAAACTTAAGAATCTGCACGTGTCCTCTGCAGCATGAAGTGCATGGATAATCCACTAGTGGGCAAAAGACATGTATCTGATTTTACACAACAGGTTTTTTCACACACACACATAAAATGCTGTATCAAATATGATACATGGCTTTATATAGTTAAAGATTTTGTTTCCTTAGAGCCATATATTCAATCCAAGAACCATTTAGAAACTGCAGGTGTGTTTGGAGCTATAATAAGACAAAGGTGTGTTTTGTCTGGAGATGCTCACATTTTGGATTTCGACCCTCATTAAGTAAAGAAGCCTTGGAAGGCCTGGTTCTTATTAATTGGCTGGTTTGACTGCAAAAAGGTACAGTAACCGACACACTCACCTGGGATTCTAATGTGGAGTTTGGAAAACCTTTCCTCCATCAACAATATTCCATAAGGCTTGATATAACAGACCATTATAAGTGACCAGACTTCATAAACATAGGCTCTTTGGGGACTGTAGCTAATTCAAATATATAAAGAATGTTTTATTGGTATTTTAAGGAAGAATGAAGGCATTAAACTACAGACTCAGTGCACATATTTCTATGTAGTTTTAATCTCAGAAGTAAAAAGACTATCCTAATAAATCTGTACAAATGAATTAGGTAACACTGGCATTCAGTTGACATTATTCACAATCAAGCTACCTGTTGTAGGCAATTATATGTAATGCAGGCTATAAAAAAGAAACATGGGTTCTCCAGAACACATTGTCCTGTTACTTAGAGAGGTGCAGAAAGTGTAGGGTAAAATAACCCACAGCACCCATCTCAACAGCCCACTCCTGTCTTACCTTTGGCTGAAGATCCTGGCTGTCAGTCAGAGGCAGTTCTGATTCACGGCGCTGTCGACTCAAAAGTCCGCATTCGTCGCTCATAAACGTGACAGTAGGGCAGCAGCTATAGGAGGACTCCGGCTCAGGCGCTGGTTCAGTCTGGAAACACAAGTAAATGGAATCCCCGAGAAGCGGTTATCAGAATCAGCTGCTCGGTGTGACTCTTTGGAGCAGCGCCATTTGACTGACTGCGCTTCGGCTGGCAGGCAACAGCACAGCGCGTTTCCCACATCGACCAGCAGAGGCCGCTATAAAAATGTTTTATTTTATTTTATTTAACTTTATTTTATCTTATTTTATTTTATTTTATTTCATTTATTTCATTTTATTTTACTTTATTTTATTTTAATTTATTTACCTTTATTTTGTTTTATTTAATTTTACTTTAGTTTATTTTATTTTACTTATTTCATTTTATTTTACTTTATTTTATTTTAATTTATTTACATTTATTTAGTTTTATCTTATTTCACTTTAGTTTATTTTATTTCCTTTAATTTTATTTCACTTCATTTTATTTTAATTTATTTACCTTTATTTTACTTTACTTTATCTTTTTGTTATTTTATTTTATTTTAATTTATTTACCTTTATTTTATTTTACTTTATCTTTTTATTATTTTATTTTATTTTATTTTATCTTACTTTATTTTTTTATTTTATTGAACAAATGGCAAGCATAGACAAGCAAGGCACCTTCTCATGTCTTATACAAGAAATACATATCAGATGACTAATAACAAAACATAACATATTTAAAAGATAAATATGGAAGAAAATAAATAAATACATACATACATAAATTCTATATCAAATGGATTTAAACATGTATGTCGAAGAATATTGCTTAACTTCTTACGTTTGTTTCACAAACTTTCTTTTCAACTCTTTCTTTCAATATACCAAAATGTGTGTAATTATAAAGTACACTTATGTTTAAAGACCTTCCCCAGTAACAACCCCGTGTTAGAATGATATTCTGAGACCTGTGTTTTTTCATTTGACGTGCTTTTTGTTTGCCTTTAAAACTAATAAATGACCCCGGTTGTGATTCATCATCTTATTTGTCAACATCTAGGCTGAAACTCTTGTTATGTTCTGAATCTGAAACACTGTCTACATATAACATAAAGCAATGAACATAAAGATTTCAGTGGTAACCCTTTAACTGCAAGTGCATGTTTATTTATAATGTACAGTTTCATATACAAGATAGCTCAATGTGTTTTAGAGGGAAATTAAATTAGACAAAAATGAAACAGAATAAGAAGGAAATGCATGACCTAGTAAATACAGGATAAAGTGTAGGATGATAAGTGTATGAAAAATAGAAAGATGAATAACACTATAAATCAGGGCATTGCCTATAATTTGTGAAAGGCACAGGAGATTTGATTTCATTCTCCAGCATGTTCACCTTTCAGATTAGAGAGCCCTCTGCTGGCCAACCTGAGAATCCAGCTGTGCTGCTGAAATGAGAAACATTGAATGAATGTATTTGCTTAGTATTTGAGTTTATTTCATAATGACATTATAACTGACATTTATATTGAGTAAGTACGTTAGAATGGCCATAACTTTACTTTTTCATCTCTGAACTTTTGAGCTCTACATTAGCTGTATAATTAATTGTGTAAACTCTCACCAAACATTACAGGAAAGTAAAAGAGCATCCAAGTTAATCTTAATATATATGTCATCAGAGCACAATTATATACTCATAAGGAAAGTCAGTAACTGTGTAATGTCTCTAGGCCAGATAGAATACAGATGTGGGCCACTTCTGGCTGAGAAATGGCACTGCTGACCCACTATCTGCACTGGCAAACTGCATGTGAGCCAAATGTGGCCCTTATATTGTAAAATGACACACATTTGGCCCACATGTACCATAACAGATGTGGTCCACTTCTGGCAGAGATATGGCAGTGTTACCTACATTTGGCTGATATGTGACTTTAATCTGGTATGTATGTGGTCCACATCCTGCAACCGGGAGTGGTCTGCCCAAGTTCCGTCAACCCTTGTGGCAAGTGGGCCAAATGAAATGGGGGATGAGGGCCAGATGTGGGCCAGAATAATTCTGCTATCTGTGCAAAATATAATAATATTTTCCTTTAAAAATTAAAGCACTGCTTGCGCATAGGGCCCTGAATCTGGTGCTACGCCCCTGGAAACAGGCACTGAAAGGCGTACAAATGCACTTTAAAGATGACAAAAAATGGCAGTTTATTTCTAAAATATTTGCTGATAGCTATTGATGGTCCAATGTGTGTATCAGTTCTCTACTCTCGGGAAGGCTTTCTACTAGATTTTGGAGTATTGCTTTGAGGATTTGATTGCATTCATTCAGTGATAAGAATGTTAGTGAGGTCAGGATGTTGAAAGATCATCTCCCCAACTCATCCACAGCTCCACAACTCTTCACCAAAATGCTGGATGGCACGCCATCATTCCAGAGAACATAGTTCCACTGCTCGACAGCTCAGTGGTGGGAGGTTTATACTTCTCAATCCCACATCTGCCATTAATTCCGTTGTGCGCAACCACAGTGGCAAAATGTTGAATTTAATCTAATGTTTATCTGCTCCAGAGAGTCCTTTTCTATTGGCAGTACTTCTATACAGTAGCTGTGAGTACATTTGTACATCAGTGTCAGCAATGAGTGCAACTTAAAGTATGCATTCATTAAAAGGAGTGTTCCCAAATAATTGGACATACAGTGTATCTTCAGCTGGACTTTGAATATTCCTTCCTGTTTCCAGACTGCAGTAAGTGTAATCTCCAGCAGATGTCAGTATGATCCACATAATATCCTGCCATGTGCCACAGGACTAAGCTGATCTCATGAAAGGCTCCATTCATGCTCCCCTTAAAATGTGAACATGTCTTAGCACATCTAGTCAGGAGCAGACATGTTGCAGAACATGCCAGGGCAAGTTATGACATGTTGACTTCCAGCATATCTCTCATTATAATAGCTGCATTTAAAGGCCTGTAGAATTATAACATATACACACAGTTGCTGATTTGATCATCTCTGTTATCTGTTTTTGGGTTTAGCTGTTGTTTCAGGGTAGACAGGACAGCCAATGTGTTCTTATCAAATAGACAAATAGAGTAGCTGGCCTTTAGGTAGCATGTCCTAGAAATGTTCTTTGAAAAAAATCTGCAAGAAAGGTAAATGTGACTAGTGCAGGAAAACGAATTTAGCTGAATGAGATGTGTAGAAGGACTAAATGTTCAGTGCTCTTTAACTTTTTATACTTCAGTGGTTGAGTAGTATTTTGGCTTTTTTAGTTATTTAATTAGCCTGAAACTGTGGTGATAAACAACAAAAAAAATTTAAATTATTTAATAAATAAAATAGTTTATTTAATATTCAGTATAGTCATTACAATGTCATTCTTTTCTTTACAGTTCCTTTTAAGAACTTTTTTTTTTCCACATTTGCCAGACTCATATAACACTTCACAGTACGCCTTCTGTCCTCTTTTGCTCTTTTCCTCCCTCACCCACAAAATCCCTGCATGTTCAATATCACATTACCCCCTGCCGATCACCCCTCCCCCGACTGTAAATAGTCTTTCCTGCTGGCCTCAGAAGTGTTTCTGCTCAAGAACAATCAGATTTGGGTGAGGCTTGCTGTGAAAGCTATAGGCAGACTGCAGGTTAAAATAAAGAGGAGAGCATTCAGTGAGGTATTGTCTTACATTTTGGGGTTGTCATTCATGTGCCATTAATGTAAGTGGCTCTGGGCCAAGGCTCTATGACAGTTTCCATTCAACAGCAGTGAGCCAATCACAGTTCAGGGTAAATCCACCACAATTCAGCTTGGATTAGTCAGTAAAGTTTGTTAATCTTTGTAAGTTATCTTACAACACATTTTGTACTTTATTCTTGTATCTGCACTCACTGTCTATGTTATCAGCTCCACTGATCATACAGGAGCACTTTGTAGTTCTACAATTACACACTGTAGTCCATCTGCTTCTCTGTATACTTTATTATCCTCCTTTCACCCTCTTAATCATTGATCAGGACCTTCACAAAGCAGGTAGTATCTGGGTCATGGATCATTCTCTGCAATGCAGTGACACTGACATGGTGGTGCTGTGTAGTGTGTGCTGGTATGAGTGGATCAGACACATCAGAGCTCTGGTGATTCCATATATATATATATATATACTGTATAATTTATTCTTTTTCCAATTTTATCCTCTTCCCAGTGTAGTAGTAGCCAAGTAACCCATCCCATCCACTAGGGGCTCTCCCCATCACTTTGTAATGTCCCTGACGTGTGATGCAGCCACTGCCTCTTTTTGAACTACCGCTGATACACCGTCACTGGGGAGCCAACGTGCTTGGAGGAAAGCGCAGGATTCCCAGCTCTGAATGGACCAATCAGTAGACGCCTGTGTGAGTGATAGGGAGAGAGAGCGCCATCTACCCGCCCAGAGAGAGCACGGCCAATTTTTGCTCTCTTGGGCTCCGACTGTTGATGGCAAACAGACTTATTGAGACCTATCTTAACAGCAGGAGATTGAAGCTAGACATTTAGGGTTTCATTTGATCTCACTGTTACATAGGAAGAAAATGTTATGGATGTATTTTTTATTTTCCCCTCCTCTGGGTGGTAATTGTATGAGTGTGATAATGTAGAGGAAGGAACTTTTCTGTAGTCTGATTGTTTTTGATCCTTGCTTTGAACTGTGTGGGCATGTTAACACTAGCGATCCTTTCTGCAGACCTGATGATGTGCTAAGGTTTATGAATGTCATCTTGGGTGGCAGAGCTGCACCAAGCTGTGATGGTGATGATGATGGGCTTTATGATTGCTGTGCAGAACTTCTACAGCTAAGTACAATCTCCCTGGGCTTTGATGTTGTTGATGTTGGTTACCCACTTCATATACCTGGTTATACCAGTTCCTAGGAGTTTGACGGTCTCCACAGTCATCAGTCTTGTTGATGGTGAGAGCTGGCAAGAGCTGAGAGATTTGTCTTGAAGTCCACTGTCATTGCCACTGTTTTGAACATGTTTAGCTCCAGGTTGTTGTGCCTCCTCCAGAACACCAGCTGTTCAAGCACTCATTAGTAAGCAGACTCTTCACTGTCTCTAATGAGACCAATGAGTGTAGTTTCATCTACAAATGTCAGGATTTAGATAGAGGGGCCCATGGAGGTGCAATCATTAGAATATGGAGAGAAGACATGCTGGTGAGAGCAAATCACCCTCGGGAAGCACCAGCACTGACTGAAGTATTTACAGTCATACATCAAATACATGAATATCATGAAAAAGTTCATTTGTGTCATATTTTATATTCATTACATGTAAAAATGATATCTTAAGTCTTTTTTTGTTTTAATGTTGCTTGGTATGGCTTATAACTCATGATGTGGCTGACCAATCAAGCATAGTAATGTCCTGGTCAGTCATTTGATAGTTTCTGTACTGTGGGCAGTGATAAGTCCTGCTGGTAAAGGAAATTGGCACCTCCATGAAGCTTGTCAGCAGATGGAAGCATGAAGTGCTCTAAAATCTCCTGGTCAATGGTTATGCTGACACTGGACTTGATAAAACACATTGGACCAACACCAGCAGATGATATACCATCACAGACTGTCCAAAGATCACACTGGACTTCAGACACCTTGGATTCTGTCTCTCCACTCTTCCTCCAGACTCTTGGACTTTGATTTCCAAACAAAATGAAAAATTGACTTTCATCTTGACTTTGGACCACTGAGCAACAGTTCAGCTCTTCGCCTCCTTAGCCCAGGTAAGACACCAGCACCAAATTATGGGCCCTATGCGCAAGCAGTGCCCAGGCCCCCTCCCCTACTAAATATTATTTCCTTTAATATTTAAAGGAAAATACAATTCCTAAAGGGCCCTCTCTCGGGACCCTGGTCCACTTTTCACCCCAGCTATAGCTCAAGAAATACACAGTATTTATACTGTTTGAATAGTAATTTATCCAAAATCGCAATTAAATATTGTATTAACTTTCTGATGTTCATGACCACTTTCACAATCATTTGTTTATGTATGACTATAGACATGTATGGTATGGCTGATTCTTCAGATAGTTCTGATTTGACTAAACAGTTCTGATTTTTTGGACTTGTTTATGCTAAAATTTCCCACATGGCCCCCACCAGGGCTGGTAGTCATGCTATGTCTCATGTTACACCTACAACTCATGACAGAAGATAATCACCACCACCTGTTCTAACTCTGACACCCATTTATGTGGGACAGCATCTGTTAAAATAAATGCTTCATTAAAGTAGAGATAAAGTGCTTCAAACTTCACTGATACTGCGCTCCAAAATTTAGCACTGTGGAATATTATTCTGTCCTCAAGTACGTGACAAATATTATCTGGTATGGTTTCTTGAAGCTCTCTGCTGGGGAATAAGAGAGCAGAGAGTAATTTTATGAGATGAAACGAGGGGCATAGAGAGTGGGAATTTTAATATCTTTACATAGTTCAGTAATGTTACTGGTCAAACAGAAAGAAATGACTATGCTGTTTATTGCTTTCTTTTTGTAAATGCAGTTTTATAGCCCAAGTGTATATTTATGGAGGCAATAAAAGCAAGTCACTCGAAATTGAGTTAAGGGAAAGGAAGCGGCACATAAAGTTGAATTTGGAGAGAAAAACAACAACAAAAACAACAAAAATATATTCAAGGTAGACTACATTCTGCAACCCATTATATAATCTGTCATTGAAAATGCATTTAAACCTATTATGCAAACAGAAATTCACAACGGTTCGAGCAGGTTCATTTACACTCCTGAACAGTAAAAGGGCATAAAAAGTCTTTTTTTTCATAGAATGTCCAAGCACATGTCCACGAAGTATAAACTTCATCCAATTCACTACGCCAAGTCGGCTTGTTTTCAATCTTTTTCAAATACTCATTACTTCCACTGGCTCTGAGGAGGTTCCTCAGCCAGGTCCCATTCCGAGAGACACCCAAAGACCCTCCAAGAGGGGAGGGGAGGGGTTATGTTCAGGACTTCCAGCAGTTTGCCCTGTTGAGACTTTACCGTGTCCACACCATTCCAATTCCAATTTCATTACCTTCAATCAATACATCTGTTTTAATCCAGATTGAATCTTCATGGTTGAGCTGACAGAAGATGCCTATCCAGCCAGATGTCCTCTGTGCCTTTACTTTAACCTCTGCACCCGTGGTGGTAAAGGCCAAAAAAATGCTCATACACAGCAGCTGGCTTGACACAGTGCTCACTAAGCCCCTTTGACATTAAATGAATTACATGAAAGACAGCAGGGCCTTGTGACCGTGCCGTGACGCAGACCAAAACTATAAGATCCGGCAGCAAACTCCTTTCTCTTACAATGCTCAGTTGTCTGTAGCAGCGTACACTAACTTTTACACTCAGAGGAAGTGGCTCAGCCCCTGGGGGATATACTGAGCTTAGAATTTGACCCCAAACCCACAGGGCCTCAGCCCACTTCTCATCTGATGGAGCCTGATTACGGGCCATCAGCAATGGGAGACCAATGCTCCATTATCCATTACGTGTCACATGTCAGTGGATAACTGTAGGTCTCTGCAGACGCTGAGCCCCTATGTCTAATTCTATTGACTTTACAGTTCCCCTTATGATGCTCCAGTTTCAGACTAAACAACCTGCTTGTCTGAATAATAAACATTTACTGTTAAAAGACTATATCATATAAAACTTCTATAGTTCACATTTACTAAAAAAGTATTGCAACAATTGTTTATTCATTGTTTCTTCCAAAATCAAGAATATAAAAAAAAATTCTGTTTTTGTTGGAATAAATGTCTTCACTGTCCATGGAAGGCTTTCTACTAGATTTTGGGGCATTGCTGTGAGGATTTGATTGCATTCAGTGATAAGAGCTTTAGTGAGGCCACAATGTTGCATCACCAACTCCACAAATCATCCCAAAAGTATTGGATGGAGCACCATCATTCCAGAGAACACAATTCCACTTTCCCCACAACTCAGGGCTTTATACCCTAACATTAGGCATGATGCCAACAGGTTCATGTTTAACAGAGTCCTATTTAATTGGCAGTACTTCAGTACAGACAAGACAAGTGTGTGTGTATTTGTACATCTCTGTCAGCAATGGGTGCTGAAGTAAGTGAATGCATTCATTAGAAGGGGAGTCCATACAAAAAATAAGCTATAAAAGAAGCTCACTTTAAATTAAATTGGTGATTCACTTGCATCTCCACACTGTTTTTGAATAAGATACACTATAGTGCAGTCAATCAGAACAGAGCCTTCTCTCTTAAAGGCACAGTAACAGTACAAGCCAATGTAACTCTACTGAATAAAAGAGGCGGGGCAATAGTCATGTAAAGAGAAAATAAGATGCAAGAATAATAAGATACAATAAAGAATATCATTTTAAAAGTGTAAAATGAACATTCTACAGAACAAATTCTTCATTCCTAAAATGCCTTTTTGATTTTTTGTTGCACATCACTTACAATTGGTTGAAGCACCTTTTTGTTTCATCTTGGCCAAAGTAATGAATTCTCAGGGTCAAATGTTATCCTGAGGTCACCGCTGACAGCCAGACAATGTCCAGATGACCCTCCTATCGGCCCACCTATATTCATTCATCACATACAGTCTCTCCACTCATCCAAGCGTGGGATTGTATTCCAGTCAGAGTCTCCAGCCCCTGCACACCTTGATTAGAATGGAGGCCATTACCTCATCATCACTGCTACCATCATCAGTGTCATTAGAAATCGGCCAGCTCCCTGACATGACCTCATTCAGCTCGATGGACCTTGCAGTGGAACAGAGCCTACACCCAGAGCTCCCGACTGTGGCCTGGAGTAATTAATGACTTCAGCAGCAGCCGTGAAAGCAGCGTTATCCAGTCTACTTATTTGCCTGATGAAGTGGACTGGTTCAGGGCCTGTGACAGACTCCTGGGGACAGAATCGGGGGCTCTTGTATGAAGATTTGTTCTTTGCTGAAAAAAAAACTATTTTCCCTCAGTCCAGCTACTGGGCCTCTGCCTCGGGACATCAGCCAGACACCGTCCATCAGTGTCCAGAGCTGGAAATGCTTCTATTAGCAGCTGGAGGGGCTGGAGGTCATGGAACTGTGAGAGAGGCCTTGTGTAGGCTTTAAGGCCCTAGAGGCTCACATATTGTATTCGGGCCCAGCTACACTGCAACTCAAGTTTTGGTTTAAAGCACAGAGACAGGACCTGAGTGTGCTACTTAAACACAAACACAGGAATGGGTCACAAGAGCAGAGTAATCTTGTAATTAAGATGAGGCAGAGCAGAGGCTTGTCATTGCTTATTAGACAACTGCAAAGATTGAACTTCATGAACTGTTGCCTATAAAAATTAAACAAATGTGGACACAATGCAGACTTCAAGATGACTGTTACTATTGTGTTCATCTATAGTCTGATGTAAAGGTTCGGACACCACTGGTTCATTAACATATTTTACATATTTTGAAAAGGCTCTATAGGTTCAAATGATTGTGGAGACCAATTCTAATGAATTTATTCAGCTAATTTAAGTAGCTTCCATTGCTGACACAGATGTACAAACACACACACACACACACACACACACACACACACACACACACACACACACACACACACACACACACACCCACACACACACACACAGACAGTTTGTCTAGTCCAAGTACAGAAGTACTGCCAGTAGAACAGGACTCTCTAGAGCAGAGGAACATCAGTGTATTGACTCCATATTTAGTGCCAGGTGTGGACTAAAGGGCTATAACCCCCCCCCAGCTGTGGAACAGTGTTTTTGTAGTGGTGCTACAGACAGGACTTTTAACTAACTAACTAACTAACTAACTAACTAACTAACTAACTAACTAACTAACTAACTAACCAACCAACCAACCAACCAACCAAAATTTATTCAAAATGCATATGACTATGTGAGGAAGGTATAAGGAGTTATAAGCTTCCAGTGCATATTAGCACTGTAGCTTCACTACAAGTAGTAATCTTTAACATAAAAGATCATTTGGCTAAATGACTATACTTTGTGAAATTGCACATTTTACTTTTTTATATCTCCGTGCTTTTGCCACTGGTGAAAAAATGTAAAGCAAAGCTTATAAAACACTTCATTCACTGTAGAATAAAACAACAACAACAATAATAATAATAATAATAATAATAATAATAATAATAATAATAAATTAAAAGGAAAGTTACTTATCCAGTTTTTCACAGAGTTTCCATGCTAGTATAAGTTATATATAATAAGCTAAATTCTTCTTTGGGGAGATATACACCTGGCACAAATAATTTTATTGCACCTGTTGATGTCCAGCTAGCATATCTCCAGACCTTTAGATACCTTTACATAAAGGTTTTATATAAGTTAGCCACAAACCCTTAATGGATCATTCTAATAAAGTTACATGGCCTTGATTAAACACACACACACACACACACACACACACACACACACACACACACACACACACACACACACACACACGCACACACACACACACACACACACACACACATACACACACACACACACACGTACAGTGGTAACCCTACTTATGAGCATCCGTACTAACGAGTATTCCAGGTAACCTGTTGAGATCTCTGAATATTTTTGTTCCAGGTAATGAGTAAAATTCCAAGTAAGGAGTAGCGTAAATTTGTTCAAGTATGCCAACCGCTAGGGGGGCTGCGGTCGTAGCATCCCCTAGATGCTACCGTAAAAGAAGAGGTCAGTCATTACCTTTGACCGCTGTTCAGTGAAAGTGAAAGTGCTAGGGAAAGTGACACAAAGAAAGCAAAAGGTAGTGAACAAGAAAGTTAGATAAGTTTTACTTTTACTTTTCATATGATAAGTGTAACCATGCCATACACATACGCCCGTCCTCCTGTCCTCCTTAGCCGCCAGCCAACACGAGCGCCGTCGTTGTCTCATTTATGTTTTAAAAACCCATATAAACACATTATTTAGCATATTAAAGTATACTGTACATTAATCAGTTTTACATGTATTCTTATGGGAAAAAAGCATCCAGCTAACGAGCAAACCAGCTAACGAGCTCGGCTCCTGCACGGATTAAAACTCGTAAGTAGGGTTACCTCTGTATATATAAATAATTAAGACCATACCTTAACCTTTTTCTTTTCACATATTGGGCAGCCGTATCCTGGTGGTTAGGGATCTGTTCTTGTGTTCTTCTCATTGGTTCGATCTCCTGGTGGGTCATAACTGATGTGCCCTTGAGCAATGCACCAAACCCTCAACTGCTCCCTGGGTGGCATGGATAGAGGCTGGCCACTGCTTCAGGCACATGTGCTCACTGCCCTCTAATGTGTTTACAAGTGTGTGTGTATGTGTGTTTCACTGAATGGATTAAATCCGGAGTGCACGTATACCGGCTAATGATTGTGCGCTTTCATATAAAGTTGCTGTATCTGAGATATAAACTTTTTCATGATACTGCACATCTTTACTAGACTAATGCTTATAATGTTATTCAAACAACATTCATTAGATGCACATTATTGTAATAATGATGAAATTCCAGTAAGAAAGAGAGCGAGAGGTGAAAGTGTGTTCAGAGCCTGGCAGGCTGGCCTATTAATAAGGCTGTGTCAGAGAGGCAGCTGCATGACACTGAGCAGCCCAGACGGCTCTCTTTAAACGCAAAGCTTTGTGGAACAGAAACATCACTGCAGGCAAGCTCCTGTCATGCACTGTGGGTTCCTAATGCAAATGTGGACTGATACCAGCGTCACTTTGGCTTCGCATCGCAGGCTGTCTGTCCGGGGAAGTGTCGAGAGAGGAATCTGCCAGGGTTATCTTAGCCCCACCCAACCTCCCTGTTCCTCTTTTGGCACCTTGCCAGCCGAAGGATTGATAGACATCGTAATTCTATCCAGTCCAGCTATGAAGGTCATAACATCATTATATTTAAATCTAACCATTCTATTGACTGTGAAGTTTATTTTCATCAAACAATACTTGAACCAATCCACTTTTACATCTAATGAGCCTTGGTTTCATGCTCTCTTAAGTAGCAGTAAAGCCAGCTCCACTGCTCCTTCATTACAGGGACTCGGATAGATCTGTCAATCAAAATGTCTCCGGATCCTCGCATAAGACAAGTTCATTGCACACATCCATCACTTTTCATGTAAGTTCTCCATCAAAATCTGTGGCGAGTCAAGCACGAGAGACCTCGTGGCTGGACCCAGCCACGTCGAGCCAAGACTTTCACATTTAATTCAGCCGGCTCCTTGTACCCACTTCTCACATCGTCTGACATCTGTCATGCCACAATGTCAAAGAAGATTATATCATTTGGGCACTTTATTCAATGGCTTTGCACGGCTTATCATAGCTTCTGTGACCTGTGAGCTCATACGGAGCAAAGGGAAGAGAAAATATGAGGCTGGAGAAAATGAAAACATTCTCCCTCATAAAACGACGTAGTACATCAGCTATTGGAGGCCAAGGGAAACATTTTCATTACTCAGAGGCACGAGGCCTTACTAGTGTCACACTCTTTGAAGGTCACTGGACAAATAATAGGCCATTGGTCTTTGTGCGTGTGGGTGGGGAGGTGGTGTCTGTCTATCCTGCGGTTTGGCTCATGGTCAAAATCAAAAGAAAATGGATGAGTCAGGTAATGACAAGGATACTGTGGAATTCTGAGACTTCTTCTGATGAATGACAGCACAAGCAGACAATGGCCTGCCCAGTGGACTGCCTCAGGCATGAATGGGCCGAAACTCAGGACACGGCCTCTCAGTGGTCTTCTCAACTGAAGTCCAGAAAAGCGCCAATCCTTTGTTACTTCACCTCCACTCTCAGCAAAACCAAAGTGAAGAAGTGATGCAGAAGCTCCATTTTCGCTGCTCATAACCTGTAACTGAGAAGCCCCCATCTCGCTGTAGAGAAAACGGAAGTGTGGCATTGTCAAGTTCTCTCTATTCAATTATTAACACAGTGCCCCTGGCCAGAGCTGGCATTTACAGCAGCAGTCGTCTCTTCAAAGCCTGGGCAGGGTCACGCTGGATACTGTTTCTCCAGATTGGAGAGCCAGTGTTCAAAGCGAAGGGAGTCAACCCGTTCATCTCTCCCCCTCCTTCTCTTTCTATCTCTCTCTCTCTCTCTCTCTCTCTCTCTCCTTACAATGTCTAGTCACTCTGGGGCTCAGTCCATTAAAGTCAGCAACATGATCCAACCATGTGGCAGAAAGCAAAGAGAGCGAGCAGAAAGGAGCTGCATGTGCTCTCATGAGCATAATTGACAGTGTGAAAAGCTTTAGGCTGAAGGTAAGTAATGGAGCTCAGACTTATACAGCTGGCTGAGTTTTCTTTTTAATAGGATACTGTACATGGATTCGTTTGTAAAAGGGCAGGTACGATATGGTAATCATCATATCCTTGATCTGGAAACATTATAGGTGAATTATTTAGTGTATGTCACTGCAATCACAACGTGAAAGGTTTTGTTCCAGAATGTGTTAAAAGCTATTTTTATTTACATTTTCTTTTCATGATGTTTGTTTTTATATGTAAAAAAAAAAATCAATGCTACACTATATGTCCAAATGTTTGTGGACACACCTTCTAGCCTTCACAGCCTTCAAGGCTGGCGCTGTGTAAGCGGCTGCCCTGCCAGCAGTGGCTGGGACCTGAATTTCCTGCAAGGGATTAATAAAGTATCTATCTATCTATATATCTTCTAATAAATACATTCAGCTACTTTAAATTGCACACAGGCACACACACACACACACACACACACACACACACACACACACACACACACACACACACACACACGTACATCTTCTCAAGCCCCTGTAGAGAGGTACTGGCCGTAGAACAGCACTCTCTGAAGCAGATAAACATGAACCTATTGCCCCCATGTCTAATGCCACCTGGACTAAAGGTATATAAAGCCCCCCAGCACTGAGCTGTGGAGCAGTGGAAATGTGTTGTCTGGATTGATGGTGCTCCATCTGATACTTTTGGGATGAGCTGAGGAGTTGGGAATGAGGTGAGGTGGTGATCATCCAACATCCTGACCTCACAAATGCTCTTGTCACTGAATGCAATCAAAGCTTCACAGCAAAACTGAGTACAAAGCCTTCCCAGGACAGTAGCCACAGTTAGTCCAACAAAAGCATCATAAACTCTTTTTAATACCACTGATTAAAAAAAAAAACAATGAGTGAGCTGGTGTCCCAATACTTTTGTGCATATAGTGTATTTTACAATTAAAATCACAATATTATCAATTATGATTTTTTTAAATTTTGACCATTTCTATTGGTCCATTCATTATAAATATTCATATAAATGTTACATATTAAAGTAGAGTAAAAGAAGCCAAAAAATACTTATTGTATATTTTCATGTATGTCAAAAAATATGAAAAGTGATGTTACATAAATACAATACATATGATTATAATGTGCAATGGCAGGTGAATGGTGTTCCCTTGTTGTGCTGAACCATATGTAGGGTGTAAAGTGTAAGTTTGGTGCAGTCGACAGCCCTTTATCCGGAGGCAGTTGCCAGTCACACTCTGTCGACACACTCTAAGAGAACACCAGCTCCCCAGATGCCAGCAGGCAGACATGAACCTGAACCGTACATTGATGTTCTCTATTATGAGATACAGCCATAGACATTTCAGACTATGCCTGCTGAAAACCCCTCTGTACTGTGTGCTCTTATGGCTGGCAGCACAAGCTAACTCTACAGGAGAAGGAAAAACATCCTGAGCTTTAAAGTACAATAAAGCAGTAAGATTTTACTGCAAGTAATTTTGAGCCACAGCTAGTGGTCCATTCATCATGAGCTGTGTGAATCATGACTGTTTTCACAAGGTTGTAAAGAAGAATATAAATAAAAAGACCCTCAAGGTTTTCTTATGACAGTGACAGTCCACTGATTCCACGCCATGTCCAGATACAGCCTGTATGAGTGAACTGTAAAGCTGTGCATGTGAGAGAGGTGACCCAGGCCACGCTGGTTGCGTGACCCTGTCACTGTGGATCCTCTGTCCATGCCTTTGGCGAAATAAACGCCACAGAGCACTGAACCATGCCATCTTACCCCACAGCCTCAGGTAAGGCAAAGCCCACACACGCAATATGCTCCCTCTTCTACCAGTTTATGACAACAGCCATTCAGGCCAGTGACTTCACCATGTCAGCCAGAATTACTGAGGCAGGATTAAGGAGAGGACGTGGCGTGCCTGCAGTCACAGCAGGGGGAAGAGGTGTGGAGCACATCAAGAGTACTCTAGACTCCACAACCTCCAACAACACCTCAGGGGAGAGAGAGAGAAAGAGAAAGAGAGAGAGAGAGAGAGAGAGAGAGAGAGAGAGAGAGAGAGAGAGAGAGAGAGAGAGAGAGAGAGAGAGAGAGAGAGAGAGAGAGAGAGACTGACTATTGGATCTCATAACTACAAGCCCATCTCCATACTGAAATATTAATGCAGTGCCCATGAGTTCCATTAGACCGAGTTATGTGAGGAAACATTAACCTGATTGCTCACCACATCTCTCTAAAAGTTTAGATACAGGCAGACAGCGTGCAGCAGGCCTACACCTCATTACAATGATAGACAGCATGAGAACTAAACGCATATTATTTGTTACATATGAATAAAAACACACATACCATTCTATGTTTATATTGTCTACATGCATCACAGTGCCCTCTTTAAATGCTTTTTCCACTGATCTACATGTCTGTGAAAATGCTGCCTGGAATCAAAGAACAGATAACAAAAATCGGATCAGTGAGCATGCATAAACCCACAGCTGCATAAACCAGACAGAGCACACTGTCTGGTTAATAAAATATTACTCATGCAGCCCAGACCTGTGTGAATTTCCTCAGTTCCCTTAACACAGTAAAGCTGAATTATTATAGTCACACTGCTCTAATATGTATGTGTCACTGTTGCTTTACATTACTCATTTATTCAACACATGTGCTATAAATCCAAATAAAGAAAAATAAAATACCAAATGTTCTGAGAACTGTAACAAGACAGCCAGCTATCCAGATGGAGAGAGAGTGTGGGATTTCTCCTTGGACAGATGCCCCGTTTTAAGAAAAACTCAGAGCTAAAAGCCATTGGGCTGGACTTCAAGTACATATAGAGGGGGTGGCAAAACAGAGGAAACAAATAATAAAAAACCCAAACTAAAAGTTGCTGTGACTGGGATTCTAACTGACACCATGGGAAAGAAGGATGGTGTGGAAAGCTATGCACTGCATTGAGGAACTGATCCCAAAACAAGAAGATATGGATTTACAGACTTCTTGCAACCAATCCACACATACAGTGGATAAGTAAAGTGCTAAAGATTGTTTTAAAGGCAGGTTGAGGACTTGAAAAATATCAGTACTGGCAGAAGTCTGACCTGTGAAGGTATAGTCAATGATTATTTTATTGCCAGTCACAGCTGAGGGCAATAACAGTTGATCAGCACTAGCAAATAAAGAAAATGTAGCCTGCCTCAAGTCAAAATGAAAGGTCCTACTCTACAGGAATAAACCAGTCACAGCTGAAAGCAATGACAGCTAATGACTGGCATCAGCAAATCGGAAGAAAGGACAGTGGACAGTCGCACAGCAGGCACGGTTACTGAAATTTTCCATCTAAGAAACTGAAGCTGAATTTATTGTTCAATTTATAACAAACATAGTCTGACTTTACAAAAGTAAACACTCCCTGTACCATGTTTTCTACCATTTAACATATCTATTATTATTTTTTTTAATTATGCTTGCATCTTACAAAAGTATCTTTCTTTCTGCAAAAGGGAATCTATTTTCCCTTTTGTTAACTCATGTTTGTTTTGGTGCTAAAAAGCTATCATCACACTGGCAATATTATGGAAAAAGACATTTTAAAAAATTCACAAATTGTGCAAGTCGTTGGTACAGTCTAACCATTTAAATGGTCATCTGCAATAGTCCAATTGATGCCATCCTGGGTTTAGTCAGACTATGAATACTGAGTCATGCTGTTTATAAGATCTTATCATCAAACTTGCTCATGTATTTTATGAAAGACTTTTTTTTTTTTACATTTTTTTTATTAGTTAAAGCATTTGTCCATGTTCAGCACCCCTACTGACCAATAATATCCAGTGAGAATAACTGACTTTATTTCCCATCTGCATGA
Organism: Crenuchus spilurus; assembly: GCA_036984385.1. NCBI lineage: Eukaryota > Metazoa > Chordata > Actinopteri > Characiformes > Crenuchidae > Crenuchus > Crenuchus spilurus. The sequence continues at coordinate 25,534 of BRDA01005509.1, read as the reverse complement.
TAAATTCACCACAAAAGCTACAAACAACTTACTTTTCATCAAGAGATTCATGTAGAAGCCATGTGTAATTAAACATGCCATTTAAAAGACCAGTTGCAGTTTTCTCCATTTTTCATTTTGAGCAAGTTCCAGTAAAAATGTAGCTGGGCTTAATGTGTTAACTTGATAGTTCAAATTTTTTACAGGGGTCTATTGCATGTCAACTGTGCTGTAGCATTGTGTAACAATATGTAATGTCTAATATAAACACAGTACTAGCATTTTGTCCATACTGTGCAGCCCAACTCAGTTGTGCTCCAGTGAAGAATTCTTATACACATTACTGTTTGTCTTAATGAGGCAGACATGCATAGGAACTCAATGAGGAAAATATCATTCCTCCAGAAATAGAACAGCATCCATCTGTCTGTTACTGCTTCATTTTGGATGCAAGTTGGGAAGTAGTGGCCTGGCTTCGGGGAACTGCCTGTACACCTATTGATCAGAGAAACAAGAGAGCACTGACAACTTCATCCCAGACAGCAAAGCTGGCCAAACCCGAAGAGTTTCTGCACTTTGGAGTACTGTTACAGACAAAAAGGTGCTTTGAGCACATGAGGCTCCATCAGGCAGACAAGTCTAATGTTGGACTGGTGCTTTAATGTTGATGCATGTTAAGCTTTTGTTGTGGCCCCAGAAACACATGCATTCTGCTTGTTATAAGCCAGCTTTGTTTAATATTATATTACCTCATGTTTAAGGTCAGTGTGCTAAAAAATTAAACTAATTGTAAAATAAAGAAGTGGTTGAAACATGGTTGATTCAAGTCTCTGTCTCCTGAGCTACAAAGTGCTCTCAGAACTTAAACAAAAGGTGGGTGTATCTTTTACTAAAACAAGGTTATAGTCACAGCATCTTTATGGTCAGAGCATGTTTGTATGTCTCAGTTTGTTAAATAGGCTCAAACTGTTCTTATCATTAGCAATGTCCTTCAGCTTTCTGCTACAGACTGACTGAACGCTGGCTGAACAGACATACAGACATATCACTCACATCTGCTATGCTGAGGCTGTGTTAAGCACTGTGAGCTCATACATTCTTCAGCATTATAAAGAACATGTCTGCAGTCTCAGTAAGGCAGAGGATAATCAGAATGATTTGCTTCGTACAACCACTGGCATGTATGCCTATGTTTTATTATGAAATCCTGACAAACACGTTGTAAACAGGGCAAATTACTGAAATGTGCATGGAGCATATACTCCCCTCTGAAACCAACAATTGTGTCCCCATGCACGCCGGCAAGTTATTTGGGGCAATACGTTGTCTGTTGACTACTGGCATATTACAATAAGTCCCTCTCCGGCCCTGCATTGATTTGATGCATGCTCTGGCCTGCTTTCTTGCCTGCAGGTCTCGATTGTGGGAGATAAATAGCTCCAGACTCACTTTAATAATCTCACAGTGGGAGGGCTGCAGCTGATGGGCATCACACTGCTACTATATGGCCCTTTCACCCTCCAGGAAACAAGCGTCCAATTTTTTTTCCCAGGCTTGGCATACTTAATGGCACGGAGACAATTTGAAACAATTTGTCACCAAAATCCGGGGCTGCATGGAGGGCCGGGGAGTGGTGCGCTTAAAGGCGGTAATGAGAGCAGTCACATTCATCTTCATGCTGCTTATTTCTCCAGCACTGCCTTAATGAGGAGAGGCCATTCAACATGCTGACATACATGCTTCATATGAGCAGGAATATTCCTTTTCACTTAATTGGCTTAGTAGACACACATGGAGGCACACATGAACACATGCACACTGTAACGGAAAGACACATGTACATAAACAGTATATTTAGCTTTTGTAATGGTAGAATATATTTTTTATATTGACTTCATTAGCAACTACCCATAAACATAAAGCCAACCAGTCTGGAACACCAAACATACTAAAGTACTGATTGTTTTTGCTAAATCAATGGTATTAAAAAGAGTTTATACTGTTTTTATTGGAGTAATTGTCTCTACTGTCCAGTAGAGCATTGCAGTGAGGATTTGATTGCATTCAGGAACAAAATGTTTATGATGTCAGGATGTTGGATGATCACCAATCCACCTCATCCGCAACTCCTCGACTCATCTCAGAACTGCTCTTCTATAGCTGTTTTTCTTCACTTCATCCTACATAAGTGACATATACAAAACATTCTGGATTCAAACAAGACATACACACAGTTAACTGGTCCACTGCGGCACATCGATTGCTCTGTTCCACTCACTGGAATTGTTCTTCACCTCTGGCAATGATGGCCTGTGCAGCACCACTTTTATACTGTTGGTAGGCCCTCCATGTATAAGAAGTCCATTCTCAGTACATCTTCAGTACAGTGGCTCTAGATCATCCAACCAAATGAGAGGTTTCTAAGATGCTACACATTGCATTTTGACACCCTTAGTGTTAATTTAACTCTAATAGTGTTGATTTAACACTGGCAGATTTACTGTGTACCACCCTTTGCCTGGTACACTTTTAATCAAATTGGGTTCTTTGCCCCATGATAATTGTTTTGCACTCTGCTACAACTGACTGGTGGGCTCGCTTATTTATACAATCAGCAAACCCTATCATGTGGCATCTGTGATGTCTCGGGCAGAGATCATTCCAAACCATGGGCAGTCATAGTATTCTGATATGACTGTGTATTTACCATAAATGCCAGATGTAATATACTCTATAAGTAACATTACAGATTTTTGACACTAGAATGTAGCAATAATTCAGAAATTTGGTCTGTTTTTTTGTATCTCTAATAATTTTCCTTTAATGACTAAGTTACCATAAATATTCAAAGTGGATGATATTTGATATTTCAGTAGCAAGATATACCTTGTAGTTTCTTGACTTCCAACAAGAAAAACTATTGAAAATAGCTGCCATAGGCTTTGGTTGCATATTGAATGCACATACATATTTGCATTTTACACATTCTAGCTCCATTCCTGCAGTATTATAGTTGTTTGAAAGTCAGTAGTCAGTGCACTACCAAGAAATAAGTTGCAAGTCACAGCAGTTCACTATTGGGACTGCCGAGAACATGCATTTCAAGGTTATGGAGATAATGAACTAGAGCAAGCTCTACATTATACTCCATTTTCATTGCTGTGCTGGCAGAATGAGCAATAGATTGCTATATGAAGATGGCCTGATTTTAAACAGTGCAGTTCACAGCCATTAAATGATCCTTCGCCATACAAAAATGGAATGTATTGAAAATTTCAGAACATTTTGAAATATATTAATAACCTGTAACAATATTTAACAATGGCTGACCAGACAAGGACCCAGACTGCTTCAGTGGGGTCATTTAAGGCAAAAACGCACATGCACATGCAGACATGTGTGCACGCATGAACACACACAAGAACAATCGGCTTTCCTCTATTAACTCTATCAAATTTAACATCTCAGCTGTGAAATCCTGTAAGAATCTGGCTTTGTCCTCTTTAACCCATTAAAATCTGCCCCATAAGTAGTTTCAAGTGTCTCAATGTGAAACACTATATAAACACAATGGGACTGATATACACATAGACATTATTAATATGATGTATACAATCTGTGCTATTTAGTACACTTCAGCTGCATCTCTTATACACTTATTACACTCTGTATACTATACTATTACACTTTATATTTCTGCTGTACACTTTACTCTCTGTACATACACACTCTGTATATGTAACATACAGGTGAATACAACACTGTTCTCTAATTCATATATTATGTCTGTATTTATATTTTTCTATGTATTTATGTTTAAGTATATTTATAATACATTATTAGTAAAAAGAGCATTATTAGAATATACACTGTTCTTTTTTTATTATTATTATAATTTTTTAAGTAATTTTAACCCAATTTTCTCCCTTTCCCAATGTGGTTGTCACCAACCCAACCCAACCCATTAGGACTCTCCCCATCACTTTGCACTGTCCCTGACTCTAGGAGGGTGAAGACAAGCACAAGACTCCTCCGCTCCATGTGATATGGCCACCACCTCTTTTCTAGCTACCGCTTGATACACCGTCACTGGGTAACCAATGCGCTCGGAGGAAAGTGCAGGGTCTCTAGTTTCGAATGGACCAATCAGTAGACACCTCAGCCAGCAGACATTGCAATGTGAGAGTGATAGAGAGAGAGCACCATCTTCTCACCCAGAGAGAGCACTGCCAATTTTTGCTGTCTGTGGGCCTCGGTTGTTGATGGCAAACAGCATGACCGGGATTCAAACTCACAATTCTCTGGCCTAAATAGTTCTTTAATTACTCTATATATTTTGTATATATTGAATGCAAAATACATTATATATATATATATAGTGTAGAGTGAATATATACATAATATTAATTTTGCTTTGTGTATTTTTACCAATGCTACTGTTTGTACTTTTGTAAATCTATCTATCTATCTATCTATCTATCTATCTATCTATCTATCTATCTATCTATCTATCTATCTGTCTGTCTATCTGTCTATCTATCTGTCTGTCTGTCTGTCTGTCTGTCTGTCTGTCTATCTTTAATCAGATTAACAACTGAAATGTAAATATATTCCTATTTATGTGTTTTGGGTGACAGTTTGGGACTAATTAAACATCACATTTCAGCTTCGTTAGACTATAGTCATCATTGAGACATGTTATTAAAGAGTATTTCAGTCATATTTGACATTAAATCTAAACTTGCATACCTCATTGTCATTGAGATGTAAACAAACAGTTTTGATGTGAAATGGTACACTGTAGAGAAAATTACACACTCCACTTTCTTTACGATAGAAACCAGTGATTATAATATTTTTAAAACAGAAACAGCTATTTATTTCCCCAGAAATAACACGTCTTCTGAGTTGATGATCAAATAATAGTAATAAAAGATATTAAACATTAAGAATATACTGCATTACAACTGCAAATACCTCTCTACCATGAACAACTTTAACTAAATAATGTATTCATAACTATCTTATGTAATAAAACTCTGTGAGGTACCATTTAGAGGCATCAAATGCTTTGTCTGTCATCCCAACTGTGAGCAATTCTGACTCTGTAAACATCTCTATAATGGAACGATTTCACATCAAACTACTTTTTTATTTTAAATATTTAATTATGATAAAATTGTTTTTTAATTTAATGGAGAAGAGTAGATTACACCGTAGATTACTGCATCTTTTTAGACATTTGCCTTAAAGGGTTAACCACAAATATATGATTTGTCTACAGTCTAACATTTAATTCCAAAGTAAGGCAAGTGATTTTAAAGAAATATACATGCTACACACTTAAAATCTTTCATGTTGAACAGTGGCCAACACATTATGAGATTAGGCCTCAATGTTACAGAACATCTGTCTAGTCATATGTGAAAGGGGAAGGGTCCATGGTCTCTCACTCTCCGACCGCACTAATGTGTGCGTCTTAATGAGGACTGGACACACTAATGATAGCCCTATTATGAGCCCATGTCCATTATCCAAATGCATTTTATAGGCGTCTGCAGCTGGGACCAAACCATTAGCATGCTGCTATTTGAACTCTCATAGTGCTGATTCGCTGTTTGTGTGCACACTGCTGAGATGAGGGTCAAGTACTTTTTAATCATCTTGGAGTGTCGAATGGAAAATCCCTAGTTTAGGGCATCTTCCAGGGAGCTGATGCAAATATTTTTCATCTTTATCTCATCTCTGTTAAAAAAGGGGATAACATCTGTTCTAAGATTCAGGTCTGTTGATTATGGTCTGAATAATGGGTACGAAAAAAACAAAAAAAAACAAACAAAAAAAACCCCAGGCCATTAAGAGAGACTGATATGCACAAGGCTTGGTATGGCACTGATGCAGGAGCAGCCCAGGGGCTCAGAGAAAAAGCAGCTGCTGATTAAGAAGCGCTGCTATATGGCTTGGATGAGGTCATTTCCTCATCTCCTCACCAGACCCTGTTTCTGTTTGCAGTCTTCACTAATTCACTCTAGATGGGGCAAAATCTCAGGTTAGATGGATAATAAAGAGGCTAGTGTTTATACAGTTATTGGATAGTAGCCAGTGGTGCATGGAGTAGCCAATAGTCATCCAAATAGCACAAAATAATGTAAAACTACATCATCAAAACATCTCTCAGTGTGCTCAAACTGCAACTAGGACTTCATTAAGTTTGCTTAGCGTTAGCAGACTGATTTCAAACCAGATTCCTTTGTATTTGTGATGGTCATGTCGAAAACACTGAGTCTAGATCATCACTCCAACTTCTGAGGCTTTCAACTACACTATTACCTTTATGGTCCACTGTGTCCTTAAGCACAATTAGCAGTCTGCACAAATGTAATTAAGACCTCAATGTGATTTGAATAACTTACTATATAAGCTTTATAGACACCCAAAGTGCTTTGACCATTGGAACATGGTCCAATGATCAGCATCCACCTGAATGAGAACAGCCAGTCCAGAGCAGAACTCTCAACACACATTAGCTATTTGTCAGAGAGGTAAATCAGCTAGTACATTTGGGTAAAAGGTCCATCTCTTTTAGAGGAAATGTCTAGGCATTGTTTTCTGCCAGATATTGGGAACTTGGTTTGATGCAATAGCACTATTTCTTCAGTACTGTGTCCCTGTCACTGCACAGGGACATTGGGATCCACATAGAACACAGGAATAATGTCTTTACCAACACCTCTTTCAACAGCCACGGAAGTTTTCCTTGGAAATCTCCCATCAAAGTACTAGCCAGACCTGCGTAGCATCAATGGATTTGCATATTATGTGGTGTATGTCTTATGATGTGTTATGACTGCTGTCAATGTTAGCCTCATAAATTCATTTTGAGAGTCTAAGAATGACTCCACAATTTGCACTTCAAACAGGTTGTGGCTGATCAACTGAATCAAAAGTAAGTAGAAATATTGTACACATTTGATTTTGGGCAGCACAGTGACTGGTGGTTAGCACGTTCACATCTCTAATCGATGAAGTCTTGTGTTCAAATCTGAAGTTTCCATGTTCTTATGGGCAGCTGTGGTCTGATGTTCAGGGATTTGGTCATGTGACCAGAAGGTTGCTGGTTCGATTCCCAGACAATTTGTGTCTGAATTGTCCTTGAGTAAGGCACCTAACCCCCAACTGCTCCCCGGGTACAGTGAACATTTGCCCCCTGCACACACTAGAGTGTGTTTCACTGCACAGATGGATAAAATGTGGAGGTTAAATTTCGGTGAAACTAGCCATGTCAGACTGAGAACACAGCAATACAAATAGACCATCATGTAGAACTCCACTGGAACATCTTAGTTTATAAAGTATCTGTCTGTACAGGAAGTGAGTTTATTATGAGCTATAATTCTATAAAGCTAAAAAAAGAACCAAAGCCATCAGTTGCTTAAACAACAGAAAATAACTCTAAAACCACCAAAAAAAAGAGAAACAGGAACTGAGGAGTAGTTAATTTTTCTCACAGCCATTCAACTATTATTCAGGAAATAGATATTACTTAAGCACATCACCATTCAAAAGTATGGAATTACTGTTCAAAAGCAGACAATATATGTACAAACTTATTGTAATGTGCCAGTCTTGTACAACTTTACATGTTTAAAGAAATGACGTAAGCCATGAAAATAAAAATATAGATGTTTAGGCTTATCCAGAATAATCATCTGAAATGACTCAAAAAGCTATATAGCATCAAGTAACAAATATATTGTGACAGTGAGGGATTATGAACTGGCTCCACTTTAGCACAGCACCCAGAGCCATGCCTCTAATGCCTTCCACCTGGAGAACATTAGAGATGTAGCTCTTGGAGCTGGTTAAAAGAGTGCTGCTTGACCCACATGAGAGAGAGTAAAAGAGATGTCTGAGATAGGCAGGACAAGCCTGCATACAGTGCACAGTGAATAGAACACACGGCTAAAATCCCTATATGTACTGGATAATAAGTGAAGGACTAGAGCCCCACTTGGTCCTAGGTACATATTTATGTCTGTTTTAGTTGGTGCTTGGAGGCTGTGTTGCATTTCCACATAAGTTCAGTAAATAAAACTCTAAATCTTTGAAAATTTTTTGGAGGGAGCTCAAACTCATTATTGTCATGACAAGGAGATCCGACCTGAGATGTTTTCTACACGGCACAGTGGGGGGGGGGGGGATT
>BRDA01005509.1:0-16518 GCA_036984385.1 Crenuchus spilurus | reverse complement strand
ATGGAACAATGGAGCTTCAGGTTGTGCAGGGGCGTCAAGCAGCAGCTGGCTATGTGGAGATGTTGCAGTGGGCATCGCTCATGACTGAGGGCCTCGTCTGTGTGGTAATGACTGGGTTTCTCAACAGGACAGTACTACAGTTCACAGTGCCTGACAAAGGACTTCTTCCAGGAGAATAACATCACTCTTTTGGACCATCCTGTGTGTTCCCCTGATCTTAATATGATTGAGAACATTTGAGGATGGATGGCGAGGGAAGTTTACAAAAATGGACATCAGTTCCAGACAGTGGAGGCCCTTCATGAAGCCATCTTCAACACTTGGAGCAACGTTCCCACTAGCCTCCTGAACACACTTCATCAAGCAGCCTAAACGATTGTTTGAAGTGATCAACAAGAATGGTGGAGCCACTCATTACTGAGTCCTTTTTTTGACACTTTGATTTCTCTTTTGAGGAGGTTTTTTTTTTTTTTTTGAGCTATGATCTTAAACTTTTGATCAGCTGATGAACAGCCCATTTCAGTTAAATTGTTGTTTTCAATAAATTCCCTGCTCAAACGTTTTTGTCTCTTGCACCCATTTCTTCTTTTATCATTGTGAAGCTCTACTTAGAACCTTCTTCTAATAGTCTAATAGTGATCTAATAATGCAATGCAAATTCTTGCACTTTTTAAATTGGTCTTAAGATTTTGATCAGGAGTGTACCTTGTTTCTACACTCACTGTCCAGTTTATCAGCTCCACTGACCATATAAGTGTACTTTGTAGTTCTACAATTACAGACTGTTTCATTCCAGTAGTGACACTGAGGTGTATAAAAACATTAGCAGCTCTGCTGTGTCTGGTCCACTTGTACCAGTGCAACACACACTAACACTCCACCACCACATCAGTGTCACTGCAGTGCTGAGAATGATCCACCACCCAAATAATACCTGCTCTGTCCACTGAAGAACAGGTGAAAGGAGGCTAACAAATGGAAACAGATGGGCTACAGTCTGTAATTGTAGAACTACAAAGTGCACCTCTAAGGTCAGTAAGTGTAGATACAAGGTATGTGTACCTACTGAAATGGCCAGAGTGTGAATATACTTATTTAAAATATATTCATTTGCCACAAAACAAAGAAAATAGAGGTGGTGAGAAATAGGTCTAATGTCAAAGAGCTATTACTCAACAACAGTAACATCTCCATCCCGTGTTAGAACCGTCATGACATGATCTTGCTGTCAATGGTTCATGATTGATCACTTCTACTGGACGTGTGATTCACTGACTGAAACTGTGCCATGTTCTTTCTTGCCCTCACAGTCACCCTCACAGACAAGTCTGTTCAAAGGTACTGAGCATGACCCAGCTGTGCCGTTACAGTGGGCAGAACATTGAGATGCTGAAGGCACATTGCAATGTCAGCGCCGCCCTCCCCCTTCCTCAGGTCATTCATACCAGTAGGCCTATTAATCCAGCACATTAGACCGTCACATTGAATCCATTGACTATTGCATGTGTCAGCCTAGATATGATCCTCATGCCTACAGAGCAGCTGTGATTCGCTCACCTGATCACATGCAGACACGCCTGTGTGTGCCCAGACAAAGAGGAAGAGAGGGTGAAAAAAGACTCTTCCGCAAAGTGCACGGAGAGGTCGAAAATGAAAGACATACCACACGGTAGCAGTGAGAGAACAGCCACGGGGCTTGAATGATATGGATGCAAAGACCAGAAATTGTTCCAACAGCACATGAGAACACGTTCACGTGTTAAAATGAATTAGTGTGGTTGTGTCTATATTTGCTGGAATGTGGTGCCTGCATGGTTTTTTTCAGAAAGGTTGAGGTTCACATGTTTCTTCAAATAACAGAAAGCCACACTTGGTTGGATAACTATTTGCTCTTGTGAAGCATAATATGACTGTTTTTGAAACATGATTCAGAAGCTAAAAGTGAATATGCATACAGCTGAGCTGATGTGCTTACACGGAGTGAATTATCATCTCAGCAGGCTTTTTCGGGGGCATATTAGGGGTGGTTATAAAAATATATGTCTTTCAGGAGGTTCTGAAAAAAGACTTATAACTGGTTTTAAAAGATTTCTGACATGTCAGCTCTGGGGCCACAGATGTCTTCTGGCTCTTGCAGGTTTGTACATTGGGCAACAGCAGAGAGTGTTTAAGAAACCCGGAAATACTCTCAATTTCTGACAGTTTAACAGCACGGCCATATTTCAGAGCCCAGAGGTAGAGCCCCTGGGAACGTGACAGCATGTGTGGAGAGCAGAGGGCAAATCCCATGCAAAGAGTGGATCCCATTTGAGGAGCAAACTTCTGCCTTTGGGGTGCATTCGTGTTCAAGACGAACCATCTGTTTCTTCAAGGTTACGCTGGGGAATTAATTGAAAATGAATCAAAACCAACATTCAGAACTTCTGATGGAATCTTGCCCATTTCGCTTATTTGGCTTATTTTTTAATTCTATTAATACTTAAAAATCTTCTAATAATTTCCTTAATGTGTGTGTTCATGTACTTTTTCCCTTAACAACATAACATGAGTATAGTCATGTGGGTCCACCTTGTTCTGTCTGCAACAAAGAAGAAACAGGGAGAACTCAAACTTCTCGAGCAGCTTGTACCAAAGAACTATGCCCGTCCTTTTTTATACACATTTCGTCAAAAATAACAAAATAGTCATTCATTACAGATTCAAGTTTTGCCAGTGTGATTGCGCACAACAAAATTTGACCCATCCGTGCAGTGAAACACACACACTAGTGAACACGCTACACTATGAGAACATATGCCCAGAGCAGAGGGCAGCCATATCCACGGTGCCTGGGGAGCAGTTGGAGGTTAGGTGCCTTACTCAAGGGCACTTCAGTTATGACCTGCCTGACCAGATCCCTAACCACCAGGCCACGGCTCCCCACATTTGAGGTACAAAGGTCAATACTAATCATGGATTGATAGGTCAAATAACCCAACACCACTTCAAGGTGGCAAAAAGGGTTCCTTGCATACATTGAAGAATGTCTCCCAGTTTGCTAAAGAAGCTGTTTCATACAAGAGTTAATGAAACATAAGAATGGAAAGGTTGTATAGAAGTTGTTTTTTCCCGTAGAACTGCTGTACCTCCAAGCCAAGTCATCTAAGGAACCATTTAGGGACCCTCATTTTTTTAAGCGTTGATGAGTCATTTTCAAGTCACTAATGGACATTCTTGACATGTCTGCTCCATTCAGTCTGACGAGGCCTGGTTATTGCTGCTCTGCACTGTATGGCCTCTAGTGCCCCTGCTGATCTTAAGAGCTTTTAAGCTCAGTTTCATAAAGCAAAGAAACATTCCTCTTTCTCCTTGTTGATCTCAGGGAAGAAAACAGATCTTCTCGTAGGCTCCTGCTGCTTCTAAGCACTCACAGATTCACACTGGACCAAAGGCATTTATTTCAGTCCAGTCATGACAGCAATGCCAACGTCACTCAAAATGATCCAGTGCAGGTCAGAGAATCTGAAACAAGACTTTTTTTAATAAATAGATGTACTGATTTCTGATGCTGATGAGAAACACGACTTGTCTATAGAACCTTGTCTGGAACATGAAAGGATTTGTTTTTGACCCCTGTAAGAAAGGTGTAGGGTCTGCTTTACCATAGCACCTGGAAACTGTTTTTCCAGAAACAATCAAATAAGAGAAGCAGTGTTTTGGTTAGGCCACTTTTTAGGTTGTCATCGTTAGATTTGTTTTGTTTGGTTTACTTTTTTTTGTCAATTTTTTAAAATAATGTTTGCCAATTTTCTCCGCTTCCCAATGTAGTAGTGGCCAATTAGCCAATCCCCTCCATTAGGACTCTCCCTATCACTTTTGCAATGTCCCTGACTCTAGGAGGGTGAAGTCAAGCACAAGCCTCCTCCATTACGTGTGTTGCAGCCACCACCTCTTTTCAAACTACCGCCAATACATCATCACTGAGGAGCCAACGTGCTCGGAGGAAAGTGCAGGATTCACAGCTCTGAACTGACCAATCAGTAGACGACTGAGCCAGCGGATATTGCAATCGTGTGAGTGATAGGGAGAGAGAGAGCACCATCTACCCACCCAGAGAGAGCACTGCCAATTTTTGCTCTCTTGTGCCCAGGCAGTTGATGGCAAACAGCATGACCGGGATTCGAACTCGCAAACCTCTGATCATAGTGTCAGTGTCTTAGTCTGCTGAGCCACTCAGGGCCCTTTTCTGTCAAATTTTGATTTGTAAACATTTTTTAATATTTAGTTGTTTTCAAGTGGAAAATGTTATTGCTCAAAAGTTTGTCTTTGGTGGTTCAGGAAACTTAATGGAGATTCTCCTTAAATGATTTAGGATAAATATAATGACACAAACATGAGACAAGAGATACATCTGGCACAGAAAAACGTAATAATAAACATTAGTTATTCACATATAATGGTTATTCATTTATCTGCAGTTCTAGACAACCTCAAATAAGAAAACATTGGGTGTATTAATAATAATAATAATAATAAAAAACCCACATTTGACACACTTTGACTTTTATTTCACTGTTGACAGTAATGCCTTGCCAATGTGGTTATGTCATCCTTGATGAATGATGATTCTTGATGTAGTGCCATCTGAAGGATCAGACATCATGGGTTTCCAGCTTAGGCTTGTGCTCTTGCGCTTTACGTACTGAAATTCCTTCAATCATTTAATGATATTATGCACTGTAAAGAGTGAACATGCAAATCCCTTTCAATCTCTCTTTGAGGAACATTATTTATAAACATTTCAATAATTTTCTCACACATAAATGAGAAAATAAAATAAAAAAAGATTCTCTGCCCGTCTTTGCTCCTCAGTGACTCAGCCTTTCATGGATTCTGCTTTTGTACCAAATCATGTTTAAAATGTTGAAATAACAAAAAATGTCATATCTTGCGTTTATATTGTTTGCAATGAAATAAAAAAATATATATTTTTTTCAATTTTCCACACTGTCCCAACTTCTTGCTTATATGGGGTTGTACAATGTGTGACTTTACTGAGATGTCAACTAAGACTAGGAATTAAGAGATGATTAAAGTTTTTTCCTCAGGAGAAATATCTGGGCAGCATTTATGATTCAGTTTAAGCTTTATGTTTCCATTTCGCCTCTGTTGGCAGGACAGATGCAGAGTTAGTTTTATTTACTTAAAACAGTTAGTAAATGTGTTTTTGTTTGTTTAAACAACAGTGTATACAATAGATTCTGGGATGTATCAAATATGATACAAAACTAAACTCATATGCATTGTTATTTCATTTTTCTTTCTTGCCTGTTTCAAATAATTACAGTTTTCCGGCTGTCATGTGATAGTCCAGGCTTTACAGGGTTAAGAACAGCACTTCTAAACAGGCAAAGTAGCATCAATGGACACCCTGTAAGAGTAAATAATAAAAAAGCAATAGTTGTAAGATTAAATCACCACCTTGCCTTAAACCCTTTGTGGGGAAGTAATCTCTAGCAGAAGTCACAATGCAGTACAGTATTTAATTATTTATTGTGTTCAGCTCTCTGTGCTTGGAAACAAACAAAAACAATCTTGCAAACATTACATTCTGGCAGCATTTTTGCTGCATTTGCTATTAAACACTTTACTAAACAATGTATTTGGAACTAATTCTGTGTAATGCATGCTACCTAGAGGCTATTATGTTTCACTTTTCATTAGATTTTGGGTCTGGCCTGAAAACTTCCAAAGGAAGGAATGATCTGAAAATCTGTTTTTGTTTACAGACTTCATTTGGGGTAAATAAAAAAATCACATACTTGTTGAATGTTGTGATTTATGGGGTGATTATAGTTTACAGTGGATTATTTGATTAATAGCTGGTCTATTGCTTTGACTCCTTACTTCTGGTAGGCATTACTTCTGCCTGGTATTACTTCATCCAGACAGTAAGGCATTTGCACACAGATAATGTGGACTTGTAAAGCACCAGATTCCCAACTCCTTTACTGTGGCGGAACGTTTTGATAGGCATGTTTGCACAACTGGGCTGACTGCGATGTTAACACTAGGTGCACAGAGGGCCTGCAAAAACAGGCCACGCAGGAGAGGAACCTGGCAGCAAGCATCAGCCCCTCGCATGCCTTCAGCTGCCCACTATCACAAAGATACCTTTATGCATAGAGGCACTGAGTTCAGGGGAACTGAGGAATGTAGACATGCCACAAACCTACCAAGCAAAAGCAAAGGGAAGAAACCCCATAGTGAATAAACATGCCTTAGAGTGTATGTGTGAAAAACAGTTAAGTTGCTTTGAAAAAAACACACCTCTTGATCTGTCCACCCATATAGTGCAAGCGTCTGTTTAAACTCAGTATAAATACGCAGTGAAAAAACACATTAGATGGCAAACCTACAGACCAAAAACAATGTATTAATTTGTTACTATGAAGCCATTAAAAGTTAATAAATCAGGCCCCGAGTGGCTCAGCAGGCTAAGACGCTGACACTATGACCAGAGGATTGTGAGTTTGAATCCCGGTCATGCTGTTTGCCATCAACAGCCGGGGCCCAAGAAAGCAAAAATTGCAGTGCTCTCTCTGGGCGGGTAGATGGCGCTCTCTCTCTCTCTCTCTCTCTCTATCACTTTCACATTGCAATGTCCGCTGGCTCAGGCGTCTACTGATTGGTCCATTCAGAGCTGGGAATCCTGCGCTTTCCTCTGAGCTTGTTGGCTCCTCAGTGACGGTGTATCAGCGGTAGGTAGAAAAGAGGCGGTGGCCGTATCACATGAAACCAAGGAGGCTTGTGCTTGTCTTCACCCTCCTAGAGTCAGGGACAGTGGAAAAGTGATGAGGAGAGTGGATTGGATGGGTTAATTGACTACTACCACATTGGGAAGGGGAGAAAATTGGCAAAAATTAATTTAAAAAATGAATAAATTGTAAAAACGGCAATTAGTCTTCATAGTACTCCTACTATAGATCATAGGATTCAGATACAAAATGTGCATTAAATGCTGGACAAATGATCACAGATTAAATAAAAGCAAGTTCAATGAATTGCTCTAACATCACTGCTACTAATATTCATCTCAAAATAACTCTGCAAAGTTGGCACGAGGGTAAAGTAAACCAGACTCAGACATAAAACGATTAATGAAGAAGGCATTTTTCCATTAACTAAAATATTTTCATTCCATGAAATACTGCAGTGTACACAACGGAGGGAACAGCATGCTAATGGCACTGTTTTGAAAGGAATAACCTCAATCAAATCTGGGACAGACTTAAGTGCTTTTGTGGATCAAAACTATGATGAGATTGACCAAATGACGCCAACTCTTCCTCTGGAGGTTGAGAGAGTTGACAAGAAGATGGTTTAAAAGCCAGTTTATCCTCAGAGTTATTCCAGAAGTCTACCAGTGCTGTGCCATAGCTGCTGGAATGGAATGTTCTGTGGAGCTAACTAGAGTACACTTCACAAATAAAGATTTTAAAGAGCTACTGTTAAGGTGTGAAACACTTCAATTTTCTCAGTAATTGTATAGCATCCTATGCAGTGATGATGCCAAGACAGAAGTGACAGAGCATAAAAAATTGAGAAGTCATGGCTCAGGATTTAACTCTGGTGTATCAATGGACTGCTTCATAATCATAACCACATGGTTACAGGTCTGAACATCATTCTGACAAACCTAGAAATGAAGATGCTATATCAGAGATGTATAGTTTCAGCTGCCAAGGTCATTTTAAATGAGGTCCAAAGACATGGATGAATGGAGAACCCAAATTTAATTCTGTCATCACAAACCACAAAACAGCATCTACACATAATAATAATAATAATATTAATTAATAATAATAATAATAATAATAATAATAATAATAATAATACAGGTCGTCCCCGGGTTACGTCACCCCCAAGTTACAATGTTTCATGGTTACGTCACATCTCCCATTTACTGTATAAAGCCTTTTTTCGTGTTTGGTGTGCACGGCGGAAGAATACACGGTTACGCGGCTGTTTCCTTTCATTATTAAACGTATTTTATATGTTTTTTTGATAATTACTGTGTTAGTATAGGTGTTAGGATAGGATAAGTGCTTACAGTATGTTATTTATGTACAGTATTTACGTATTTTCCGACTTACACAAAATTCAGTTTACGACGCGAACGTAGGAACGGATCAACGTCGTAACCCGGGCACTACCTGTAATAATACGTTACACTTATATAGCGCCTTTCACAGACACAAGGACGCTTATTAACTAACTAGAAGATACATCAAATGTGTCAAATTTGCTGGCAATGGTGCACATCCACTGTCAGAAAGTACAACTCCAGCAAGGTACAAATAATATACAGTACATATCAGATCCAGTTCTTACATGGAAGACTAATTTGTGCAACCTACCATCGTGAAGTGATGAAGGCATGTGACATAGCATGACAAAATCCAATTTTCACTACATTTACTTTTTCAGGAGAAAGGAGCACATTTATAACTTTTCAGGACATGATGATTAGAGTCAATATTTTAGAATCTGGTACAATTATACTCCATAACTAAAGATGTACATACTACTCCACACTGCTGATGTACATTTAGTTAGGAAGTATATTCCTGCCACCCCAGTCACAGGAAAGGTACTGCCCCAGTATCCTTTGTTAACAGGCTATGTGCATAGCCTCTGCCTCTGATGGTGTTGAGAGTAGGACAGTTTCTGAATCAGCATGAGCATACACAGTAAATCTGCCAGTGTTAAATCAACACTATTAGAGTTAAATTAACACTGAGGGTGTTAAAATGTAACACTCTCAGTGTTAATTTAACTCTAATAGTGTTGATTTAACAATGACAGATTTACTGTGTACAATCAGACAACACTGCACAACATGAACTTATTTTAGATGTTGGAAACCTTTGTAGTTGTGAGTAACAACAGGAATGGAGACTGAGGTAAATATTAAACATTTTGGCTGTATTCAGTCATTTTCTTTTAATTTAAGAATAATTAATACTGTTAACAGCAATAGTGATCATGCTATTGTGTAGGACAGGTTAATTAAAATGCTAATGTAATCATTTTCAGCCTTTCATTGAGGGGCCAATTTAGGAGGTTAGGTTCAACTTCTCATTACTAAGTACAAGTACAAGGCATCAAGGCTACAAAATGAGGTTGGCATTTACTGAAAATGCAAATAGTAGCATTGTGCAAAAGAGAAAAACACACAGACACACTGTATATAGCTAGAATATATGAACTACAGAATAGTGGTATATTAATTTGTGTGTTAAATTTAAATATACAGATTATATACTGTAGGTGTAGAAAGTAGAAGATAAAGTGTACAACAGAAATCTACAGAGTATAAGTGAAGAAGTATAAACACTGTAATAGTATATACACATATAACAAAACAGCAAGATGACTGATGTCTCCTAAGGCCTCTCTTATAGCCTAGAGCTCTTTAAGATCTCATAACATTTAACGATTCACACAAAAACGGGCCCACCAGGTGAGGTGGCAAAGTTATGTAACAAAAATCAGCCCAAAGGGCTCCAAAACTAGATGTTAGTAAAGACAGAAGTGTTAAAGAGATACTGCTGAGAGCTCATGCTCTGGTGGTGAAATGGTCATTATCAGTTCTGGGGGTACTTACAAATCAGAGCCATCTGTTTTCGTGCGATACTGAACAGAGCTGAAACTGAGCTTTTCAATAAACAAAACAGAACAAAACAAAAACTATAAAGTTGGATCATCAGCATTTCCCCCCTCTACATACCTCACACCAGAGGCATAGCAGCAAATTCTGGACCCTATGCATAAGCCTCACATACCCTGTCCAAGTTGTTGCTGGGTCCCTACACAATTCACTCATAAATCAGTGGTTAATGTTACTAATGATACCAAGACAAAGAAATACGCACAGCGAATAGTTTTATTGTCTACACATTTCCTGTAAGACCACCAGACATGCCATTACTCCTGATATTCAACCATCCGCAGGGTTATAGCACCAAATTCTGCGCCCTATACACAAGCAGTGCCCAGCCCCCCCCCCCAGCCCCTATTATTAAATATTATTTCCTTTAATATTTAAAGGAAAATACAATTCCAGACTCCTCAAAAGCCCTCCACTCACTTTGGGGCCCTTCATTAACATGGAAATGTTACTGTTAGTAATAATGAGCACAATATCTGAACACAATATCAGCAGGTATCAGTCCTCCCTTGAAGACAAGGAGAGGAGTTGTTAGTGTACCATACATATAGATATGACCCCAACAAAAACAAAGATTACCCCCTACATGGAAAAGTTAATCTGAACTTTAAAAAATGGGATGTTGTGCGAAATGTAAATAAAAACAGAGGGCAATAATGTGCAAATATGTAATCTCAAATATGTATACATATACAATATATTTAACTGAAAACAGTACAAAGACAACATATCAGATCTTATATTTCTCATATATTAAAGCCTTTACAAACTCTACATACATGCACTCACCACACCAATGCAGTCACTGAAATGCAGTGCAATAATTTCGCAGCTCATCCTAATGATTTTGGCCTACTGGTTTTAGGCATCCATCTTTGGGGTGGTGTGGACCAGGGAGGTGCTGCTTAAAAGCTTTCATACAAAGGTACCATTCTCTGGGTACAGAGGAGGCTCAGAAACGCCCATGGAAAGTATGAGACAGTGGACATGCATGCAAACATTTTTAGAAACACTTCACAAGGGGGGACATTTTCTTTTCCACCCAAATCAGATTGAAGACATGGGAAGTACTGAGGACAGCGACCGACATTTGAATAGGGTTGACATGTGAATGGTTAAAGCTAACTGAGGAAGAGGACAGAAGCACTCTTAAAGGTGACAGAACTGTTATTGGAGTGTTGTTGCACTTTTGGTTAAATAATATTTTAATTGAGTGTGAGGGAAATTCCATATATACACCATATATAATTTCAATAATATAATATTTTAATTTATTATTTCAGTCAAGTTGTTTTTTATGTTTTTAGATTAGATTCAACTTTGTGCCAGTGTGATTACACACAACAAAATTTGACCTCTGCAGTAAAACACACACACTAGTGAACACACTAGACTGTGAACATGTGCAGGAAGCTGTGCTCAGCCCTGTCCATGGTGCCTGGGGAGCAGTTGGGGGGTTAGGAGCCTTACTCAAAGGCACTTCAGTCATGACCTACCTGGGGAATGAACTGATGACCTTCTGGTCACAAGACCAGATCTCTAATCACCAGACCATGGCTGCCCCAAAAAACCTCTTAAAAAAAGGATATTTTCAGGGGAGGAAGGCAAAAATAAAACCAGGTTGCACTTTAAAGTACGATCAGAACTCAAACCACAAAATAATACATCATTAAATAAACAACCAACAGACAGCACAATAACATGCTAAACTTGACTTGTGTGGGGGTGCAAACAGAACCAAATTTATTTAATGAAGTACTGCAGCACTGTGGGTGGCACAGTGGCTTTGTGGTTGGCACATTTGCTTGGGGTTACAGACCCCATTTGAGTGGGAGTTTCCATGTTCCATGGGTTTCCTCCCACAGTCCAAAAACATAGAGGTCAAGTGAATTGTTTACTCTGAATTGCCCTGATGTGAGTGCGTGAATATCTCTGTGTGTACCCGGTAATGAATATGCACCCTGTCCTGTGTCTGGCCAAACAAGTGTAATGTCCTGTCCAGTACCCAATGAAGAGGTCGGTGGACTGACCGTGACCCTGACAAGGATTAAGCAGTTAAGAAAATTGATGGACTGCAGCTTTGCATTCACACACAAGAACATGTGTCCTTTCTAGTGACCTCTCCTGAATATTTTAAGCCTAACTTAGCTCTACTGATCAACAGTGATGGCATAATCAGGTTGATTTCATTACCTTCTTCAATAGTGTCTCAAAATGTGCTTTACCAAAAAACGTCTAAACTCCATGAACTGAAAGGTCCTCACGGAAACAGAAAGTGGTTGTTCAATGACATCACTCTGCGCAACACTTGGCATGTTTATTTTTGAGAGTTTAAAGGAGCAGAAAGAGAAATAATGATGGAGGTAATGATTTTAAAGAGATGGAAGGTCAGAGGTTATGGGCATGAGCAGATGACTTTTGGTCACTGGGAAAAAAGCCAGTATGGAGAAATGGCCAGTTCACAGCATGAACAGACAAATGAGTGTTACAGTAGAAAAAGGCGGCCTCCACCAATGAAAGGTGCTTCATAAAATTTGTAAACCTAGAAGCCCACTAGATTTTCCCCCATCGCTTATTTTTTCATCAGCCGACTAATGATGAAAAGCAGGGGGAGGGCTAAGGGTGGGAGGGTTGAAGTCATACTCACAGACACTTCTTTATTTCATACGCAGATGAGCACCTGTGGAGACGCACACGGTGTGTCAGTGGAAATGCACTACAGAGCTACAGGTCAACACCCAGCCACAGACTGCCTGTGTTAGACAGATCAGATCACATAGGAAACTCTGCATTCAGCCAGTCACTCCACGCAGATCCAAGACATAAGGGCACTTCATGAAGCTAATTAGCAGCATATGTCTCCTACTAAAAATCAGGACGACACTTGGAAAGAAGAAGATGAATGTACATTACTTCTAGTTGGCAGTTCAAAGCCTGAATCTTACTGTGGAGTGGACTTTATCATTGAAATACAGTACAGAACCTGTCCTACAACTGAAAAGAGGCTTCAGAATGCCTGTCAACACCACATAGACATCTGTCTTCTCTCCTGTTGAGAACTGAGAACAATTGTGAATCTTCAGCTGCATAATATTAGCGAGCAATTACAAGGGCAACGTGACATATCCAAAAACAATTCCACAAAGTCCTGAAGCCATTTTTCTTTTCTTTTTTACCTTCTCCCTTTGCCTGAAATTCATTATCCCAGAGAGTCTGGCTGATGCAGCAGTCATTATGTGAGAAAAAATACCCATACTATCCTTCTCCAGGCAGAAAACACTGACAAACTTTTTCCCCCAGCTTCATACATTAGCATGTTTCACCATGAGACTGTAATTCATACATCATTGTACATTTGGTGCCCATTGTGGATTGTCTGACTCTTCAAAATCTATTCAAAACAGCATGAAAAAGCCCTGGCATCTCTCCTCGCAGCCAAGTCTCACCACTGTGCCGATGCATCAAGATCTCCCATCTACTCCGGCCTGAAACAGAGCGGGAAAACACTTAGTCCGATAGCTTCAGTATGCCACAGCTGTGAACACACGAAAGAACAATCTGAAAATCTCACCTCGGGCATCAAGGACTCTGGGAAATAAATAGAGTACAAGGCCAATAAACTCAGTGCCTTTAGAAACAAAATTAAGAGGGCAGGAGATAAAAAATAAGACTTGGCTCAGAGAAAAGTGCTGGCACCAACCTACAGGGTAAAAGACAGTTAAAGATTCAGAACCAATAAAAACAGAAGAAATGCTTTTGATTCTGCTGTGCTTATTCTCTTTGTCACAATCATCATGATCCACAGACTGCAAGAAAATAAACAGTGCATATTGCTCTCTTCCCACTATGTTTTCTCTTAGAGAAAAGTCTGTCTTGACTTCTTTGTGGTCCATAATCAGCCTCATTTACTACCCATCAGCCCATGAACTCACCCATTACTCATAATGAGCAAGGTTTACTATATGGCTGCAGTCTTCAATTTGGGCCATACATGTTTTTAAAAAAATAATTTCTACAATTATTCTAATTTCTTTTAGCATCCCTAAGAGAATTCCAATAATCTTTCATCATAATGGTAATGATTAGAATGCTTGGTACATTGCAGTAATTGTTTAAAAGATATTTCATATGCTTCAGTTCAATTTTGCAACAGACATTCACATTTTTATTCCTGCACAGTGTTTCAGTAAAAGTCCTAGCATAGTAGTACTAGTCCATTTCAAAAAATGTAACTAATAGTGGAAAGAGTTCATCTGTGTTCATAATTTAATTTAAAAATGTAAACTGACATATAAAACACGACACATACCTGTTTAAATTAAATTATGAACAAAAATGTACCATTTCACAATATTCTACATTTTTAGACACTCTAATACTGAAGTATTTCTTATAACAAACTGATATTCTGCTACAGCTACAGTACATCCACATTCAGTGACATATCTAAACAGGAATTTGAAACATGACTGGTTTAATCCCTGTTACAGCCTAATAATTTTGGTAGGTAATCCAGTGGAAAAGCTCTCTCACCTGTAATGTACCTAGTTAGTATGTTTGTTTTGATATTTAACCACTCTGATTTTAATAAGAAATTAGATTAGATTCAACTTTGTCATTACAGATTACAGGTACAGAGCCATATACAAGTCCTGCACAGCGGTCAGAGGGATTTTAAGTCATTCTTCTTGCAGGATAGTGGCCAGGTCACTACGAGACTCGCTCCTCCAAAACACCCCAAAGTGGCTCAATAATATTTAGATCTGGTGACTGTGCAGGCCATTGGAGATGTTCAACTTCACCTTCATGTTTATCAAACCAATCTTTCACCAGTCTTGCTGTGGTATGTCTCTGGTATGTCACCATAATGTTGTGTGCATTGTAATATACTATATAACTGTGCTCTTACCTGCTAACTGAACCTTCACACTCTGCTCTTACTGGTGCAATGTGACATTAATGAAGATTGACCACCAGACTGGTCCAATTTAGCCATGAAACCTCCCACACTAACATGACAGCTGTTTCACTTTCATTGTCCAACCCCTGTATATAAAGTGCAGTAATTAATCACTGAGGTGAGTACAGTAAGTTGTAGAAATTTAAATATGTCTATTGCAAATAAATAATATATACATTATTAAGAGAGTGCATATGTGTGAGGTAGCATATATAAAGTATATGACTATAACATCAACAGATCAGAGATGCATGGATGCAGTTAAGTGGCAGTGCCATAATATAGTTTGAGTTAAAGTAGCAGTGCAGAGTTCAGTAGGGTCACAGCCTCAGGAAAGAAGCTCTTCCTGTTGAATGAGTATTATTATACTATAAGTAGGGCTTAAATACCAAAATCTTGATTTTATTGAGATTTAAATGTCATGTTCAGAAATCATTAGGCCTTCTCTGAAGGCCATGAAGGTTCCTTGTTGTTATTCACTGTGTAACAGAAAAAAGATAAATTCCCATTTTCAAGTTTGGATGCTCTTAGTGTGTTTTCCTCATGTCATCTAAAGGAGTTCTTTTTGTCACTCTCCTTAACTCATTCATTAAGGAACCCAGTGATGCTTTACAGCTTGGACCGTTTTTTTTAAATAGCTGCTACGTGACAACTTATGTAAAAATGTGATAAACTGAATTGATCTGAAATTGTAAATCTGTAATCATGGACATGGTCTTGTGCTCTATTCAATACCCAGGACCTCACACATGTAATAGCCATCTGTTGGAGCTCAAAGGAGTGTTAGAGAGCTGTAGTCCAGTGGCAGATGTGTTGGTAACCCCATTTGACTTTGCCTGGCAGTGTAGACTTTACAGCAGCACCGGAGATCCAACTCTGCATATTGATGAGGCACCTGGCAAGGCCTAGGGCTAGAGAGTGGACACCAACACTGCTGAGGGTCCTGCAATGAAAATACGAGCCCATACTAGCAGTATGTGAGTTAACCACTCTGTCTACTGAAGACCAGTAGTTGATGAAAAAATACATAGTGATGTAGTTTAACCGACACAAGTCAGGTCCAACATTTCAGTTCATTGTCAACATATCTGACAGTACCATATTCTTACATCTACCTACAAACAGTCCATTATTGACATACCCCAGTTCAAAGCATTTCCTAGCACAGGGGTCGGCAACCCGTGGCTCCGAGTGCATGGACGTAATTTGGTGGGTGACAGTGGGAACATATCCCCTGCACTTTTTCAAAAGGCAGGTTTGGGCCTCTGCAGTTTTTACTGTCCAAAAACAGTGTTACGCTGTATTAAATAAAGACGGGTCATGCACTTCGACCCAGCAAAAATCTAAGCTGCTCAATCTGAATTCTATTTCACTTTAGACCGCCCACAAGCTCACCGATTGGCTCTGTTGTTTCTTGCTAACGTGTGATTGGCCATCTCTGCTGTCACTCCATCAAATAGTGTCTGGACTTGTATGTTTGTTCTGTCTGTGTCACGTCAACTAGACGTATTTTAATATCAGAGGTTTCATATTAAAACATTAACATTAGAATCTGTGTCTATGTGCGACTACCAGTCTGTAATAAACCATCCATTTACATGCCTCTAAGTTTAACTATTGTCAAAATAATTCAGAATTTCTGCTCATTTTTACTCAAAAATTAAATATAATTTAATGTAAATTAGGTCTGCTGACTATACAGTTCAAACATAAGTGCAAAATTGGTTGTAATGAGTTGGAGTAAAGTTTACTTGTCACGCTTTGCCCCCTTGTGGCTGTGTCTTGTACTTTAGTCTCCTTTTATGGTCTTGTTCCTGTCCTTGTTTACCTGGCCACACCTTTTGTT
>BRDA01005508.1:0-11012 GCA_036984385.1 Crenuchus spilurus | reverse complement strand
TAACTAAATGACTAAAATATGACAAACTAATATGCATTTTAGTCAGAAGACTAAGACTAAAACTAAATCAAAATCACCTGTCAAAATTAACACTGCTTAGAAGGCAACATTAGCCTTGAATTTCCATTGATCACTGATTTTGGATTGACAGTCTGCTTCTGGGACAGAGCCACGCCCACCACGTCTGCTTCACAGCGTTTTCAAACATGGCAGAACACGGAGTTTGTAATTCATAGCAGCAGCTAAACTGAATTTTGTATTAAAGTTTACACAAAGGCTATAATGAATGGCTAAATGGTTTGTAGATACTGCAGATACTCATTTCTTCCACACATTAGTGTTTTCTCTCCATCTACCTCCCTAAATTTTTAAAAAGCTTACATTGGTTAAAGTAAACGAAGATCTGAAATACAGCAAAGGACTATTTTGTCTGTAGAGCAAGGTCTCTAACTCCCTCTCACACAGTCACTCAGTCACACATATGCACACACAGGCACACCTTAATCAACATTGTTTATCTTTGTGTGGAATAAAAGGCCAAGGACGTTAGATAATAAAAATAATAAAAATAATTGAAAGAAGAAAAAAAACTGTTTAATCTTAAAATTAAAAAAAAAAAGTTGTGTTGAGTATGAAAACTCTTGTTCATGCATGCTTAGACAGTAGTTCATAATTTCCTTTTGCATGAGTTCTGAGGTTATAAAAAAAAACCTTGTTCTGTAAATAGTTCTTACTTTTGTGATCAGAAACATTGATTTAAATCTCAATGTTGAGGCTGTTCTGTAGTTTTCAAATAAACAATACATATAACTGATAACTGATGAATCCATACCATTTCAGACTTAAAATAATGTACCAATTTAAGTCCCAAACACTTCCGGTTAAACCAGGCTCAATTTCGGTTTAGACTTCGCCCACTCCGAGTACAGATATAGATCATTCAGATAGTTCAACAGATACAGACAGTGGTGTACTCGCTCATCCCTAGTGAATATGCTGGTGTGTTTGGAGATGAATGATAATTAAAACTCTTCCCACACTCTGAACAGTGATACGGTTTCACTCCTGTGTGAATACTTTGGTGTCGTTGGAAAGAACTCTGCTGATTAAAACTCTTCCCACACTCTGAACAGTGATACGGTTTCTCTCCTGTGTGAATACGCTGATGTGTTTTGAGATTACTCTGCTGATTAAAACTCTTCCCACACTGTAAGCAGTGGTACGGTTTCACTCCTGTGTGAATACGCTGGTGTGTTTTGAGAGCATTCTGATGATTAAAACTCTTCCCACACTCTGAACAGTGATACGGTTTCACTCCTG
Source organism: Crenuchus spilurus (assembly GCA_036984385.1). NCBI lineage: Eukaryota > Metazoa > Chordata > Actinopteri > Characiformes > Crenuchidae > Crenuchus > Crenuchus spilurus. The sequence continues at coordinate 9,692 of BRDA01005508.1, read as the reverse complement.
TGTGAATATGTTGGTGTCGTTGGAGATGACTCTGCTGATTAAAACTCTTCCCACACTCTGAACAGAGATACGGTTTCTCTCCTGTGTGAATACGCTGGTGTGCTTGGAGATGACTCTGATTATTAAAACTCTTCCCACACTCTGTACAGTGATACAGTTTCTCTCCTGTGTGAATACGCTGGTGTGCTTGGAGATTACTCTGATGATTAAAACTCTTCCCACACTGTGAGCAGTGATACGGTTTCTCTCCTGTGTGAATACGCTGGTGTGTTTGGAGTCGACTCTGCTGATTAAAACTCTTTCCACACTCTGAACAGGGATATGGCTTCACTCCTGTGTGAATATGCTGGTGTGTTTGAAGATGACTCTGAGAATGAAAACTTTTCCCACACTCTGAACAGTGATATGGTTTCTCTCCTGTGTGAATACGCTGGTGTGTTTTGAGAGTACTCTGCTGATTAAAGCTCTTCCCACACTCTGAACAGTGATATGGTTTCTCTCCTGTGTGAATACGCTGGTGTGTTTGGAGAGCACTCTGATAATTAAAACTCTTCCCACACTCTGAACAGTGATACGGTTTCACTCCTGTGTGAATACACTGGTGTGTTTGGAGAGTACTCTGACAATTAAAACCCTTCCCACACTCTGAGCACTGATGTTTGTCTGTTTTTTCCAGTATTTGTCTGTGAAATGTATCACAGTGCAGAGTATCAGAAGTTTGTGAACTTACATTTGATGCCACATTCTCTTCTTTTATCTCTACTGATTTCAGCATGGTGATTTATCGTTATTAGTATTATGTCTTAATGTCTTTGTGGACGCTGGCACAAGGAACTTTCTCAGGATGGTGTTAATTCCTGCAGGAGAAAAAAAGTACAATTCAAATCTACTAGAAGATTTCTAAGTAGATAGTTTTAAGGGATCAGAACATCAAATATCAGAGGTTATTTCTGAGTCACTGGGCCAATAAGAATTGTCATTTTGTTGTGTAACGGGAGTAAATAATTTGATATATTCTGATTTACACAGAATGCAATCATTGTGATTGTGTTAGTTTTAGTTGCTCTATTTGTTTCTCTTTTTACTCAGGCTTCTGATTTTACGCCACAAAACTACATCTCATCTGCCAAATCCATTACATAGAACAGCTATTAATTAATGAAAATGTTTGAAATCAATTAGATTGTTAGTCATACATCTTCCAAAAATATATGGAATCACCATAATTGCAGGATGATCACCTACATTTTTTTTTTACTTCAGAACAAATCAATAAATCACAAACATAACATTCCTTATTTAATAACTGAATGATCTGATTTCATGAAACATACCTCAAACTAACAAAATCATTTCAATTAATAGTATATTTTTAAAAACAGTTAAGAGGACCAAAATAAGGAATCACTCAGTATTGAGAAAACAATTACAGAATCATCCTAAAAATGACCAAAATCACCACCAAACCTATTTTCATTACATTACCTTACATTGCATTTAGCAGACGCTTTTATCCAAAGCGACTTACAATAGTATAAAAGTACAAATGAAGCTGAAGTTAAATAATTACCATTTCGATATCGAATGCTGAGTGCATATAGTACTAATGGGGAGTAGTTGGGATCACTAGAGCAGGTGCTCTTTGAAGAGCTCGGATTTTAGAAGTTTCTTGAAACCAGTGAGGGACACCTCTGCTCTAGTGGCGGTAGGGAGCTTGTTCCACCATCTGGGAACTACTGAGGAGAACAGTCTGGATTGCTTTGTGTGAATGTTAGGCAAAGCAAGGCGATGTTCAGTGGAGGAGTGCAGCGACCGGGCCGGGACATAAGATTTTAGGAGCGAGTGCAAATAAGAGGGAGCCTGCTCTGTCATCAACTTATAGGCGATCGTGCAGGCTTTGTGTTTGATCCGGGCAGCAATCGGAAGCCAGTGTAGCTCAATGAGCAATGGGGTGACATGTTCCCATTTTGGATGGTTGAAAGCCAGACGTGCTGCTGCATTCTGGACCATCTGTAGTGGTTTAATAGTGCAGGCTGGGAGGCCTGTTAGCACAGCGTTGCAGTAATCAAAGAGTGAGATAACCACAGCTTGTACCAAGAGTTAAGTGGCATGTAGCGTTAGGAACGGTCTAATTGGTCTGACATTATAGAGCGCAAAAACGGCAGGACCATGTAACAGAGGCCACATGATGTGTGAATGAAAGCTGGTCATCAAACATAACCCCGAGGTTCCTAACAACCTTTGACGAAGAGAGTGAGAGAGAGTCGATCGTCAAGGTGAGGTTGTGTTGAACCGACTGTTTTGCAGTGAAGACCAGTAATTCAGTCTTTGAGAGGTTAAGTTGTAGGTGGTGAACCTTCATCCATGAGGATATATCTGAGAGGCAGTGAGATATCCATGCCGAGATGGAAGAGTCATCATCAGGCAAGAATGACAGATAGAGCCGAGTATCAGCAAAGCAATGGTACGAAAAGCCATGTGAGCAGATAACTGGTCCCAGTAAGGTGGTGTAAATGGAAAAAAGAAGGGGTCCCAGTACCGAGCCTTTAGGCACTCCGGTGGACAGTGAGTGCGAAGATGACAGCTGTCCTAGCCATGACACTTTAAATGAACGCTCAGTGAGGTAGGATCTGAACCATGATAGTGGTGTATTCGAGATACCCATGTTTGAAAGCATAGATAACAGGAAGTCGTGGTTGACCGTATCAAAAGCTGCTGAGAGGTCCAGCAGTATGAGCACCGAGGATTGTCCGATGGCTCTGGCAGTTTTTAAAAATCCATCAAACATAGTTCATTGATGTGGCATGATATGTGGCATATAGTCTTGTAGATTTTTTTGTCATGATATTTCAATGTACAGTACTGTGCAAACGTTTTAGGTATCTAAGCCAGTTATTTAATAATGGAGAGTATGTCACAGTATATCAATAGTAAATACTGTTTTTTTATATTTATAAAATTTGATACAGGAAAACCTGCTGAGCTGTATGAAACAACACACCCTGATTGGGCCCCATCATTGGTTCAGCCTCCAAACTGTGAAGATACAAAACAGCACAATTTAGGAACCAAAGGAAGATGGATCTTGTCGTGGCTAAGGTTTTACTTGCTCTCTCCCATGTGGAACCAGATGTAGAACCAGCAGAATCTCCACGCACCACAAAAGAAGCTCAAGACAGTTGTAAAGAAAGACACCATCAATGACCGTGCTCTCTTCAGAAAAAAGGAACTTGAGGTCAGACAGTTGACAAACGAGAACATTCTGTTAAAAGATGAGGTCAGCACGTATAAATTCACAGAAAAATGTGAAGATAATGATGAAAAAGTAAAATTTTTCACAGGTTTGCCAAATTTTGATATATTGATGTCAATATTTCACATGTTAAAGGATCACATTGGCACTAATGGCAATACACAGTTGACAAGATTCCAGCAGTATGTTATTGTGCTAATGAGATTGCGACTTTACCTTTCTGTGCAGGATTTAGCTTACCGGTTTCAAATCTCCAAATCAGCTGTGTCAAGGACATTTGCATCTGTCGTTCATGTAATGTTTAAGAGACTTCAATGTTTCATTTCTTGGCCAGACCGAGATCAGCTAAGAAAAACTATGCCAATGGAGTACAGAATAAGTTTTGGCTTAAAAGTGGCCACTGTAATTGATTATAATAATACTGTTACATTTCTAATAGGCATAACACCCCAAGGTTCTATTACTTTTTTATCAAAATCATATGGTGGCAGAGCTAGTGATACGTTTATAACTGAAGATTGTGGAATTCTGAACTTGATTTTGCCTGGAGACCTTGTGTTAGCCGACAGGCGATTTGACATTGCAGAAAGTGTTGGTCTTATGTGCACTGGAAGTTAAAATCCCTGCCTTCACACATGGGGAAAAAACTACTGTCTTCAATAGAAATCAAAGAAACATGCAAGATTGCACGTGTTAGGATACATGTTGAACGTGTGATTGGACTTGTAAGGAATAAACACACTATTCTGCAGGGAAAGCTTCCCATTGACTATTTAACTTCAGAGCCAGAAACTGTTCCAACCATTGATAAGATAGCAACCGTTTGTAGTGCAAATTTTTGTGATTCTGTTGTTCCATTTGAATAATGATAAAAATATGATAAAGATTATTATAGTTGAGTATAGATGCTAAATAAACATCTTGATTGTATTTTATTGTCTTGCACCTGTGTACATTTTCCAGTAGATATAAGTAACATGACAAGTAACCATGCCACAATTTAATATTTGATGTGGCATACATACAGTGTACTAATGACAAAACTTAAAACAAGTGAAATGTAACAGTACACGTTCAGGTTTTTAATGCATTGTCTCTTTGTTCACCTCCCTTTGAACTGAGACTTGCACTGTGGGCAGAACCATTTTCCTTTATGCACTTTTTAAATTTTAACACAAGTGTAGTGAAACCACCGAAATTGACAGTTTTGGTTGTCACATCCAATCACATTGTCCTTTTCTTTATTGTAAATCTTACGACAAATACAAATGACCTTACGACAAAGACAAGTGTCTTAGCACTGTCTGGTTGATCAGATACTAATTGCGTTTTTGGTGGTTGCATGGCAAGTATTATAGCAGTGGTTGGGCTGAATACACGACCAACAAGTTCTGGAAGAACAGCACTCCGAAAGAATGTCTCTGCTTTTTTAGTAATATCCTTTTGAAGTTCTTCATTGGCAGGTACCCTTTCACTGAAGAAATCTGCATTCGTCCAAACTACAAAGTCACAATAGTCCTTTTCACAGACAAGCATTTGGGCTTGAATTTGATAGTAATATTGATGGCTCTTATCCAAGGAAAAGGAACCATTTTTATTTTGTCTAAGGTATGAGTTTGTCCACTCATTAAAGACATTTTCTTTGGCACTAAATGGGCACTTAATTAGTAGTACTCCTTCATCACAGCAGTCACACTTAACAAGACCATCTGGGGATGCTCCTAAATAGGGATATTTTGTACTGACATTTAGGCCAGTCTCACTAAGGTGAAAGTTAACATGACTGCTGACCATTTTCTTAACATACATTTGTCTTGCCTTTTGCTCATTCTGACTTCCCCATTCTGTCTGCTTACTTTTAAATTTAGAACTAGATGGATAACAGATGCTAGGCTTCTTTAGTAGGCTCATAGAAGGTTTCTGGGGGTCTGCACTGCAAACACTCTTCATTTTGGATGCGGTTACCCACCCCGCTCTGAATCTAAACCAGTCCTTACACTTTGACTGCTCTTTCGTTATTTCTTCTACACTCCTGGCTTCTTCTTCAGTGAAGTTAATCATGTCATACTTTTCTTCACAAACATCCAGGATCTCATCTCTGCACTTATCAAATAAAGTTTCATCCTTTAAGTTGGATAATTCAGCTTGAAGTTTTTTTTTTGTTAAGACCCTAGGCACAAATTGTTCACTATATCCCTGTTCAAATGCTAAAAGCACAGGTCTACTGCTTGACTTGTTAATGTCCAGAAACAATTTGCGCTTTTCTTCCTCTGTGGGTGCTGGGATATCTGGTCTTGTGTGCTAGGGCTTTGTGGTTGACTGGCGGACACCTTCAATGATGGCATCTAGTTTTCTTTTCTTCGATTTAGCAGAAGTGAAGTCAATATCAGTGATTCTGCTATATGGAACAGACTGCAGAGCAGAAGGCAGCATCCAATAAGACTTCTCCTTGTGTCACTCTTGTCGAGTTGCAGATTTTTTGGCTGCTTCAACCGCAAACAGCAATGCCCCAACATGACTGCATGACTCAAAATTTCTATATTTATAATTTGTGTGTATAATTATATATTATATATATATATATATATATATAAAAAAATTTGTACATCGAATATTTAAGTTTAAAAGAACAGCCTTCTAAATATGCTAAAGTGTGCTCAGGTCATTTCTTGTCAGGTAGGCCGAATATTTTCTTAATTGTTGCTGTTTATAGATTTATCTTTATTAATGTTTCCTTAAAAATCCAGCAAACAAACAACTCATTGACGTGACATGATGTGGCATGTAGTGAAAACGCTCACATCCAGCTAAAAGACGGGAACTATCCTAATGGATAGGCCTACCGGGCCTAACTACTAACTGGGCCTTATTTTGACTTCTAAGCCAATAGGTTAATACAATTCGGCATGTAATAGACTAAAGTCGAAACATACTGCTTAAACACAGGTGTAATTTATACAGTTCTATAATCATAATAATCAGTAAATCATTAGCTAACCCTTGCAGTCAACAGGCACTTGTCCGCGAAGGTTATGTTACTAACGTCCTTCACCCATCCACAAACGAATTGATTATAAGCATCCAGAGACTTGTAAGCTTTTAAATCTTTCAGAGTGTAGGCACTCACACCATTTACAAGGTAGTTGATGATGTCTGGATATGCAATGTTCAGCCACTCGAGTACATCTCTTTTCCAGTGATGCTTGGGCAACTCGTATGGATCGTTGTTTATAAGACCAATTTTTTCTAAATATCTCGCCTTCGATGCCACATCGAAACCATCAAGGTACCTCTAGACAACTTTTGTTGTCTTCTTCTCGCTAATCTAACGAACTAACAGATCTGTAAGCACTGTTACTCTCTTTGTCCTTGACCAACAAAATGGCGGATACTCAAAACACAAAAGGTTGTGACTAGGCTTGGGCGGTATAACGGTATTTTGTTATACCGCGGTATTTAAATATGGTGACAGTATCTAAAAGTTATGATGGTATTAGTCACGTGAGGTAATGTGGCACATTTCAAAAAGAAGTATTAAAACGGCGACTTAACACCTCAGCAAAACACAGCGCCAGTTTCACAGAAACACACACAAACACACACACACACTTAATACTTTTATTTAAAAACTAAACAAGTAATTGTTTATTTTGGTCTCTGGTAAAGTCCTGTGTGTGTATCTGCACGCACGCTGCAATTCCCACTCTGGTGATCATATTAAAGTTAATGCCAAGTAAAAAAAAAATGGTGATCATCCTTTTTCACCAAAAATGTTGGGTCGGGGGAGGTGTATTTTTCTTCTTTTTTTTAGATTGATGGTAGAAAGGTATGTAGCGAATATTAAAATGATGTTGAAAACTTCAATAAACCATGTTAAACATAGATCATGTTCTTCTTGAGTGATTTACAAATTCAACTGAAGTACGGAACATCTCCCCAGAAGACAAGAAAGATGGCAGAAGGACTACAAAAGAAATATCTATAAATGAAAACTATTTAATCTGACAAATGCATCCATCTACAAATCGGTTGTGAGCTCACCACTGGAAGTGCGGATGCAACGAAATTTCTCGTCAGGGGAAAATCCCCCGCTTGCCTCGCCACACTGCTGGGAAACGATGAATGTCCTATTGATAGCTAATTACATGACAAACTGTCCATGGCAAAGTGAGGAAAGCCAGTTTCACAGAAAGACACTCAGAATACTATATTATATTTTAAAATCAAACGAAGAACACAGAGAAAATGTATTTATTTATTACTTTTAGATCGTTTTAGAGATTTATTTATGCATTGCCGTCTTCAGCGCAAAGTGAGGGAAATATTCTCAGAAACTCATAAAGACACACAAACACTCCAAATACTATATTATATTTAAAAATGAAATGAAACTCACAGAGAGAATGTATTTATTTATTCATTTTAGATCTTTTTTTTATGCATTGGCATCTTCAGGGCAAAACCATGAAAATACTTGTCAGCAAAACACAGCGCCAGTTTCACAGAAAGACACACACACATACACACAATTCATACTTGTTTAGTTTTGAAATAAAAGTAATTGTTTATTTCGGTCTCTGGTAAAGTTATTCTGTCTTATTTATATAACCGGCCCTCCGTCTGCTTCTCTGTGTGTGAGTCTGCGTGCAGGCTGCAATAATAATAATTATAATATATTACAGTTAATTTCAGTCTCTATGTAAAGCAAAAATAATCCATTGTATTTTATTTCGTTAGATAACAGGGAAATGAAACAAATTATAGAAGAGCTCAAAGAAAGAGTGTGCAGTGTGTATGTTGTGTTATATATTGTGTTATATATTATGATAAATAAATGTATAATAAACTATATTTTGTTTATGATCCGACCTAACTGTGGTGTAACTCCACAAGTCTGAGCTAAATGGAGAGCTGGTTAGCGCTAAAAGTGTACTGTACCATTGTTGTGCGTCACTAAACAACCGCATAAACTGTGTGGCGCGGCACTGTCTCGCATGAGCACTATCAATACAGCGGAATGGAGCCTTGACTCGGGACAGGTGACTGACGAGAGGCAGTAGATGAAGGCCGCACAGAAACAGCAACAGCACAGTGAGTTTTTGCTCTTACTGCTGCTGCAGTTGTGTTTACTTTCCTGCTCCCGCGCCAGACAGCTCTGACAAATCAGAGGGGACAACGTGTTCACGTAGTGTTAGGACGCATTTTGGTATGTTTAGGTTTGTGCCTGTGTGAAAACAAACCAAATAGCAGGGGAAATGCTCCAAATTAAACAAACTCTGTCCGATTCGGACCAGAGAAACAAACTTCTGGTGTGAAAATGTCCTTAGATGGTTGAACAGGTACAGATAGTGGTGTACTCGCTACACATATGTGTGTATATAATACGCTAGTTCATAAAGTTCGCCTAGCAGACGTCCGGAAGTGCGTGAAAATGATGCGCATGAAACAGAGGTATAAACAAACCCAAGTGGGTAATATTTCACACAGTGAAACAGCGCAACAAACTTACATTTGGGACTGCAGCAGCTGCATTACCAGTATTTCCACTTTGATTATGGCAAATCCAGATGATGATATGACAATAGGTTTTTTTTTATCAATGGAAAGTGCCTCAGTTGAAAGATTATTTGAGGAAAAGGAACAGCTGTGAGTGGAAGCAAGAGAGTGTTGGTGGCATGTTGTTTTGTTGCATGGGAGCTGAAACTGCCCATTGTACAGACTGCTCAAGAATGTTAACAACAAATGTTGCACAACAAAGTTGCCAAAGATGTCGAAAATGTGCTGGATGCTCCAGAAGGGAAATTACCTGATTCCAGCACTCTAAACTCGTGGCTATCTGAAGATGAGGAAATGAAACTGTGGCCACCAGTGTTTGTACAGGACATAGGTTAGTAATTTTAACTGCCTATCAAAGAAGACTTATGTAATTTTAATTAGGCCTATAATATAGCCTAATGTATTATGTTAATATAAATATATTTATTTATATAACCATGTAACCTTGTGTAACCATGGCATATACACACATTAATAAATAAAACAACTGTTAAAAGTTTACATTTCACCGTCACCTTGGGTATGTAATGAAATCCTACTGGGCTAGTACTGAGTCTACTGACTGTAATATGATCATGGCAGCAGCAGCTGCAGCATGCTGTGCAACACGCGGGGCTGGAAATCTGATATTTTACTGTCATAACTATCCTTAACTTCATAGTCAAGTGTTAAAAATGGAAACAAACAAGAAAGTGTGATTGTCTTTTCTGTTAACACAGTAAATATGTAAATAGTTGGGCCTGCAGACTTTAATTTTGGCGGTATAAAACAAGCGTGATACATGTGCAGTGGGTTTGTTTATACCCCTGCAGCAGACGACACGCATCGTGATCCACTTCCGGTCTACACTTCACGATTTGGCTTATTGGAATGCTTTGTAATT
>BRDA01005503.1:2071-12527 GCA_036984385.1 Crenuchus spilurus | reverse complement strand
AGCACTATATCGCCGTAATGCGCTGGAGCTACAGTAGCACCAGCACAATGCTAATAAATTTTCTGTCGATAGGTAAGGTTCAAAATGGGCGAGGCGCTTAATTTTTCGTAACATTTGATATATCTGGTACTAGGAAACACGCTTCTCTCCCTTAGCGTTTCTTGCCGTTGCAAAACCAAAATGCTTCCACACATGAGACTTGAAAGCTGCAGGAGCTTGCACAATATCCGCTTCGGAGGTGTTTTCAGCAGTATCCACACTCTGTTTGCCGCATTCCGCCATGATCGCTCGTATGCAGCTTGCATTCCTATTGGTCAAACAGCGATTACGCGTGACGACGCTGCACAAAGGATCATGGTCTATATAGTTTACAATGCTTTTTAATTCGCGGAGCGGGTAAAACTTGGAATGGATAGCTGTCTTTTAAATAATCGTAACACGACCACGATGACATCGAGGTCGCGTAATGCCGCTATATCACGATATTGTGAATATCGTAACATCCTTAGTCAGCAGCATGCAACCGTTGGGACTACTGATCACACATCAGCATGGTTCAGTGCAAGACAAGGAGTCCATCAAGGATGTAACTTCTCACCATGTTTATTCAACATCTTAGGAGAACAAGTGATGAGGAAAGCACTACAGGGATTTATGGGAGGATTCAAGATTGGTGGAAGGACTATTAACAATCTCAGATATGCAGATGACATCGTCTTATTGGCCACATCAAAAAAACAACTGGAAAAACTGGTGAGTTGCACCAAGAAGGCTGCAAAGGAATATAACATGCAGATCAATGCAGCTAAAACAAATGTGATGATGAACACTGAAGATATACTGAAGATCACAGTGAAAGGAAGACTTCTGGAGCAAGTAGACTCTTTCACATATTTGGGATGCAGAGTAACAAAAGCTGTAGACTGTGCCAGTGAAGGGAAGTCAAGAATGGCCATGGGCATGTTGGTGATGGTCAAATTAACAAAGATGTGGAAAAGCAAGTCAATTAGCACTAACACCAAACTAAGACTGATGAAAGCCTTGGTCTGGCCAGTAGCTACATATGGATGTGAGGCCTGGACATTGAAGAAAGAAAGACATATGCAGGCTTTTGAGAACAAGTGCATCAGGAAGTTGCTCAAGATCTTGGATGAAGATGATGACTACTGAACAAGTCTATGAGATGGCTAGAACTCAAATGGAGTTACTGATGCAGGTTAAATCCCTCAAGTTATGTTACTTCAGTCATGTGATGAGGCACGCACATGAGAGCATTGAAGGAAGTGTTATAACTGGACTTGTGGAGGGAGTCCAAAGATGTGGAAGACCAAGAATAATCTGGATGGATAACATCAAGACATGGACTGAATTATCAGGTGCTAGCCTGATATAAGCAACCAGAGACAGATGGCATTGGACAGAAGTGACTCGTCTGTGCAGCCTACCATCGCGAAGCGATGATGGCGTATGACATGACGTAATTTTCTGGATTTTCTTTTTGATATTTTAACGCTCAGTGCTAAATTAAACCCTCCCTTAAAATTATAGACTGTTCATATCTTTGCCAGTGGGCAAACTTACAAAATCAACAAGGGATCAAATAATTATTTCCTCCACTGTAGATATAGTATGTAACATACAGTGGTATGAAAAAGTTTGGGCACCCCTGATAATTTTCATGATTTTCATTTATAAATCATTGGTTGTTTGAATCAGCAATTTCAGTTAAATATGTCATATAGCAGACCAGCACAGTGATAGTTGAGAAGTGAAATGAAGTTTATAGAATTTACAGAAAGTGTGCAATAATTATTTAAACAAAATTACGCAGGTGCATACATTTGGGCACCACAACAAAAAAATTACATCAATATTTAGTAGATCCTCCTTTTGCAGAAATAGCCTCTAAATGCTTCCTATAGCTTCCAATGAGAGTCTGGATTCTGGTTGAAGGTTTGATGGTTTCTGAGCATGGACAGCCCACTTTAAATCACACCACAGATTTTCAATAATATTCAGGTCTGGGGACTAAGATGGCCATTCCAGAACATTGTACTTGTTCCTCTGTATGAATGTGTTGCTAGATTTTGAGCAATGTTTAGGGTCATTGTCTTGAAGTATCCAGCCCCAGCACAACTTCAAATTTGTCACTGATTCTTGAACATTGTTCTCAAGAATCTGCTGATATTGACTGGAATCCATGTGACCCTCAACTTTAACAAGATTCCCAGTACCTGCACTGGCCACACAGCCCCACAGCATGATGGAACCATCACCAAATTTGACTGTGGGTAGCAAGTGTTTGTCTTGGAATGCTGTTTTTTTCCGCCATGCATACCACCCCTTGACATGTCCAAATAACTTAATTTTAGTTTCATCAGTCCACAGCACCTTATTTCAAAATGAAGCTGGCTTGTCCAAATGTGCTTTAGCATACCTCAAGCGACTCTGTTTGTGGCATCTCCTCTCCTTGTGCAAAGTGCGGTGAATAGTTGAACGATGCGCAGTGACACCATCTGCAGCAAGATGATGTACGTCTTTGGAGCTGGTCTGTGGGTTGACTATGACTGTTCTCATCATCATTCCCCTGTGCCTATCTTGAGATTTTTCTTGGCCTGCCACTTCGGGCCTTAACTAGAGCTCTGCCTTTGGTCTTCCATTTCCTCGCTATGTTCCTAACAGTGGAAACTGACAGCTGAAATGTCTGAGATAGCTTTTTTTTATCCTTCTCCTAAAGCAATCTTTGTTTTCAGGTCATTTGAGAGTTGTTTTGAGGCTCCCATGTTGCCACTCTTCAGAGAAGATGCAAAGAAGAGAAAAACTTGCAATTGGCCACCTTAACCCTTTCTCATGTTTGGATTCACTTGTGAATATAGGTCAAGGGTCAGTGAGCTTACAAAACAAATTTTGTGTTCCAATAATTCGTGTTAAAGGTATTCAAATTGGCCCCCAAGTGGCTCAGCGGGCTAAGGCACTGACACTATGACCAGAGGATCGCGAGCTCGAATCCCGGTCACACCGTTTGCCATCAAAAGCCGGGGCCAACAGAGAGCAAAATTGGCAGTGCTCTCTCTGGGCGGGTAGATGGCACTCTCATTCTCCCTATCACTCACACATTGCAATGTCCATTGACTCGGGCGTCTACTCGTTGGTCCAGTCAGAACTAGAGACCCTGCACTTTCATCCAAGTGTGTTGGTTCCCCTGGGACAATGTATCAAGCGGTAGTTAAAAAAAAAGGCGGTGGCTGTATCGCATGCAACAGAGGAGGCGTGTGCATGTCTTCACCCTTCTAGAGTCAGGGACAGTGTAAAGTGATGAGGAGAGCAATTAATGGGTTGGGTTAATTGGTGACGACCACACTGGCAAAAAATTAATTAAAAAAAATACACTTTCTGTAAATCCTATAAACATCATTTCACTTCTGAAATATTACTGTGTTTGTCTGCTACATGATATACTTAACTGAAATTGCTGATCCAAACAACCAATGATTTATAAAGGAATATCATAAAAATCGGGTGCCCAAACTTTTTCATACCACTGTGTAACGCAACATGTAACACAACATATAGTACACTTTCTGGGTTTTTTCTATTTAATTTTACATTTTAGCACAGTGCTAAGACCCATGACTTAATTTACAAGGTATGTATTTGTTGTCATAAAATAGCAAAATGTACAAATATGAATAAATTTGGTAGTTTCCAATCATCCAATCATCAATCTTGCCTGATTCTGATCATGGTCCCCTGTTATATATTTTAGGAGGAAAAGATCTACCAAAATATGATAGTTTTTGAGGCAGCATATGTAGGATGTCTTAAAATTGCAACAGGTTTGATGTTGGGCATTTTCATTTGAGTTTTTCAAATACTATCAATCTGAACAGCTTGCTAGCTATTGAATTACAATTAATTCTTATATTGATTTTTTTTGACAGTGGTGGAAAAGTCAAACAGAGAAGACATTAAAGTGGAGGCCATACTGGAAGCAAATCAGTTGGAAGAATGGCGTGTACAGGAAACTCACCTAAACATTCAGCAGGGACAAAGCTCCAGTGATGTTTCTCACCAAAATGATCACCTGCAAACTCCTTCTGAAGACCAGCCTTTCATCTGCTATCAATGTGGAAAGACTTTTTCCAAATCAAACAACTTTAAAACCCACCTGAGGATTCATACGGGAGAAAAACCATTCAGCTGCTCTGCATGTGGAAAACGTTTTTCAGAATCAAGCACCCTTAAATCCCACATGATAATACATACTGGAAAAGGACGTTTTACCTGTGCTCAGTGTGGGAAGGGGTTTTACAAATTGGCTCACTATAAAGCTCACATGAGGATTCATACTGGAGAAAAGCCATTTCAGTGCTTGAAGTGTGGAAAAGGTTTTTCAACCACAAGCAATCTTAAGAAACACAGTATGATTCATAATGATGAAACGTCATTTATCTGCGCTCTGTGTAGTGAATGTTTCTCTACTGCAGATATGTTGACAAGACATATGTTCACACATACAGAAAACCAAACTTATCAATGCACTCAGTGTGAGGAGAGTTTCATACACCTCTCAGATCTGAAAATACACCAAGAGATTCATACTGTACAAGGTAAGCTTTTTATTTATTTATCCTGTTCAGAACTGTACGCTGCCACATTTTTACAACATGTGGAAATTTACAAAGAGGCCCTCTCCTAGAATAAGGAAAATGTATAAAAAATAAAGCATCTATAAAATACACAAGTGAAAAATTGTGACAATATACGCATATAAAAGGTAAATGCCTTTCATTTTCTTTTTTTTTTGAGCTTTAAAATCTGTGAAAGTAAAATTAAAATTTCAATACATGCAGTTTTAATGTTTTTTTCCTCCATAAATTAAACAACTTTTGAATTAAACAAAATTAATTTACAACTCTTAAGTACACTTGTTGACATCAGCTAGCATTGATCAGTGTATTCCTGCTGTGATTACTTATTTTTTTTTGTGGTTTGTAATTTTGTGATAATGGAGGTGGGACAAATTACTAGCATGAAAAGGCAGTTAAAGATCCCATATTATGCCCCTTTTCCACAAGTTAACAAGTTGCCTTGGATTCTAAATGACATGTTTTGGTCAAAATATCTCAGTGGTTAGTTGTCGGAAAAGCCTGTTTGATGTGTTTTTAAGATTGGTATGATGAAAAACAGGATTTACTGAGGCAGGTTTTTTGTACATGAGGCACTACTGGCCCCTCTCCCCTTTCAACAGAGTGGATAGAGCTGACAGCAGACACAGAATCACATCACAACAGTCACAAAATTAAAATTCTAACTGTGTATTTCTTTGATTTACTGCTTTGTTCTCACTATGTTTGTCTCTTTGCCTTCATTAACTCGACCTCTCTCACCCACTACTGCTCTCTCTGCCATTAACAACATTTTAACAGCACAATAATGACTCAAGTCACACAAAAACTAACTATTATCTATATCAAATATAAATCAATGTCAGATTAATTCTGCTTTTGATTTAAAAAACAAACAACCACCAGCAAAGTTGAACCTTGCTTCTTATTTACAAGCATTTTATTAGAATTTTCCACCTTAAAAAGAGCAGCAGTTACAGACAGGCACTACTAGCTGATTTACCCTAACCCTGTGTCACACACAGACATATGCATCTAATTCTGCTGCTGCCTTATTTAAGGTGGAAGGGAAAGTTAAAATAAGATGTTTATTAATAAAAAGTTAACTTCAGTTTCATGCAGAAGATCACAACTAAACTCAGTCAGATAGAAGTTTGTAGAGATACAGATTCAGTTTATACTGGGGGGTATGGCTAAGTGCATTACATGTTATTGTGCAAAAAGGGGAGCCCACTACTGCACCAGTTGTTACATTTTGTGTTTAGACCCAGACAACCCATACAAAAAATTGAGTGGGTTTAAATGTATCACCATCTGTGGGTTGGTAGACATTCTAGATATCAAAATAATAAAATATAATTGGGTGGTGGGGGGTTGGGGGTTGGTTAGACAGCCACTTCAAGACAGCCTTTTGGTTGTGCAGTTTGGGAGGCAGCTGTTGACTTAAATGTTGGAAAAGTAGGCTTGGAATGTGTGTGTGCACTGAGAAATTACTTGAGATTGGATTGCTTTTTAAATATGGTTGTTTTATGTATACATTTTAATGCTGTAACATTTCTCTTGTTTATTATAGAAAACCTAATAGAAGATGACCTTAAAGTGAAAACCAAACTGGAAGTTATTCAGTTTCAGGAAGAATTGTATGCACAGGAACCTCACCAAAACATTCAGCATGGACAAAGCTACAGTGATGCCTCCCACGAGGAAGATCATTTGAAAGCTAATACGGGGGAAAATCCTCTGACCTTTTCATTTTGTGGGAACAGCTTCTCCTCTGCAGAATATTTGAATCATCATGTGGACATCCTTGCAGAACAGGAAACTCACTGGGGCTCTCAGTCTGACTGGAGTTTATCAGAGTTAAGCCAGCATATAAAGACTCCTTCTGGTGTAGAGAAGCCTTTCAGCTGCTCTCATTGTGGAAAGACTTTTTCCAAATCAAACAACCTTAAAACCCACCTGAGGATTCATACTGGAGAGAAGCCATTTAGCTGCTCTGTCTGTGGAAGATGTTTTTCAGAATCAAGTACCCTTAAATCCCACCTGACAAGGCATACCGGTGAAGGACGTTTTACCTGCACTCAGTGTGGGAAGGGATTTTATAAACTGGCTCACTATAAAGCTCACACGAAGACTCATTCCGGTGAAAAATTGTTTATCTGCAATCAGTGTGGGAAGAACTTCACTACTGCAAGCTCATTAACAAGGCATTTGTTAATACATCCAGAAAACCAACCTCCTCATAGCTCTCAGTTTGAGCAGAGTTTCCTACACGTCTCAGAGCTGGACGAACACCAAAGGATTTACACTGGTAAAAGTAATTTTATAGAATTCCACTGCCAATATGTTCATGTTTATCTGCTCCAGAGTGTCCTATTCTATAGGTAGTACTTTTGTACAGGGACTAGACAAGCTGTGTGTGCATTTGTACATCTGTGTGACCTGGTGCAACTTAAAGTAGCTAAATGAATTCATTAGAAGTTGTGTCCACAAATATTGACATACAGTGAGGAAAATAAGTATTTGAAACACTGCCGATTTTGCAAGTTTTCCCACCTACAAAGAACGGAGAGGTTTGTAATTTTATTGTAGATACACTTCAACTGTGAAAGACAGAATCTAAAACAAAAATCCAGAAAATCACATTGTATGATTTTTAAAGAATTAATTAGCATTTTATTGTATGAAATAAGTATTTGATCACGGACCAACCAGCAAGAGTTCTGGCTCTCACATACCTGTTAGTTTTTCTTTACAGAATAGGAGGGCTTCTTACTCATTACATGTATTAATTTGCACCTGTTTGAATTTGTTACCTCTATGAAAGACACCTGTCCACACATTCAATCACACTCCAAAATGGCCAAGACCAAAGTGCTGTCTATGGACACCAGGGACAAAATTGTAGACCTCCACAATTGGCTGGGATGGGCTGCAGGACAATAGGCAAGAAGCTTTGTGAGAAGGTCGTCCTGATCTTTTTACAGAAAAGCACCCCCAAACTATGTTTCCACCACCATGCTTCACAGTTGGGACGGTGTTCTTGGGGTTGTACTCATCCTTGTTCGTCCTCCAAACACAGCAAGTGTAATTGATACTAAAAAGCTCTGTTTTGGTCTCATTCGACCACATGTTCTTCTCCCATGCCTCTGGTCATTGGTGAACTTCAAACGGACCTGGAGCAGGGGGACCTTGCATGCCCTGAATGATTTTAAACCATGATGGCATAGTGTGTCCTATAGTGTCCTGTGGTCCTCTTTGAGACTGGTCCCAGCTCTCTTCAGGTCATTGACCAGGTTCTCCCATATAGTTCTGGGCTGATTCCTGACCTTTTTTCAGAATCATCATTACCCCACAAGATGAGATCTTGCATAGAGCCCCAGACAGTCATCTTGTGTTTCTTACATTTTCTAATAATTGCGCCAACAGCTGTCACCTTTTCACCAAGCTGCTTGCCTATTGTCTTTGGAGTGTGATTGTGTTGACAGGTGTTTATATATGTACAAGTTCAAACAGGTGCAATTCACACAGGTAATGAGTGCAGAATAGGAGAGCTTCCTAAAGAAAAACTTAACAGGTCTGTGAGAGCCAGAATTCCTGCTGGTTGGTAGGTGATCAAATACTTATTTTCTTAACTGTGTGCACTGAATTGAATTTCACATAAACAAAGTGTTTATATATGTAATTACTCATTTTCCTGTTTTTATTGTAGAAACCATCTTACAAGAAGACATTAAAGTGGAGACCAAACTGAATGTGAACCAGTTTCAGGAAGAATGGAGTGCACAGGAACCTCAGCAAAACATTTAGCATGAAAAAGCTCCTGTCCATTGTGCAGATAGAGCTTCACCACTGCAAAGTCTGTAAAATTGTCAAATGATGAACATCCCTACTGGTTGGAAACTATAATCAGTTTCAGTCTGACTATAATTTTGAATGTTTATCTTAGAAAAATTTGACTTAGTTTCAAAATACAGGAGAAAAGCCATTACTTATACTTTGAGCAGGACAAGGTTTTCAGAGCACACTAATTATGCCAAGTGTGCTTTTTGACACTTGCAGAAAACTAATCTTAGTAGTACCATTTTTTTAATGGATTTCTTATTTAGCATATCTATTTTATTATCATTTAGATAGAAAATAATGTCTGCACTGTACACATCATGAGTCCTCATTCCCATGACCATTATAATGAAATTGAAGTAACAAATGATACAGAATAAAGTACTATAATAAAACTATCATGATCTAACCCTGTTTTTGGCCACTACCAATGTTTATCCAATGGAATATCATGGTAAAGGGTAACGTGGTTTTACAGTGGCAAATGTTCAATAATACACAGTCATATCAGTATATTATCACCTGCCTAATGGTGGGAATAATGAGATGCTGGACTTGGGACGGGCTACACACAAGAGGCTGGACTTGGGACGGGCTACACACGAGAGGCTAGACTTGGGACGGGCTACACACAAGAGCCTGGACTTGGGACGGTGTGGCATGTGTAGAAAGTACATAGAAGTAACATTATTTTTATATAGTTCTCAGTTACTGTGGTATGGTGGGATGTACCACGCCGATACAAACAAAAATAGTAGCATATTTATTTGTAAGCAGTCTCATAAGGAGCACCTCAAAATACTATGAATTACTTTGCTTACATTGTTTAGAATATGAAGTAACTGGAAAAAATAGACAAAGGGTACTTTAGTAGAGCGTTATAACAAAAAGTGTATTTTAATAGATTTGTTTTTTTTTAAAAAAAAGGAAACTTACAGTGTAACATAACAAGGCTTGTAAGCAGAAATAAGTCATGTGACATGGTTATTTGGATGGGTATCTCCGAACAGTTTCAGCACAACTCCACTACAAGCTTTTCAGCTTGCCTTTATAATTGCACTTATGACTACATAAATAATTGTAAAACAAATTGTCTTGTGGTAAAGAGGTTGTGAGTAAATTAGTGTAATGGCAGAACATGAACTGAAGAGAGAAGATGAGGAGCTACAATATTGATATATGTAATTATAAACAGGGATGCACATAAGTGGTGGGCAGCTGCGCATGCGTGGTCAAAATTAACGATGCACAACGTGACGCGTATTTGCGCACCATTTACTTGATTATGTTTGGCCACGGTAACCGGAGTTGACAGGTTCGCAGTTTTCACGCCAAATTGTTTTGTTGAAAATCCAGTCGCGGGTGAACTTTAAAGGGTGGTGGGATGCATTTTATTGGGTAACTTTTAAAAATTGCCACGGCCGGTTGCCTAGGATATTACTTCAACACGGCGGGAAAACGTGTACAAAGTCGACACTACGGAAGTTTGAATACAACAATACCAACGAAGAGAACATAATATAAGAAAAGATAGCCTGACAAGGAGAGAGAGACAGAGAGAATGTGAAGAGAAAGTCACTAGCTAATATGGTAAATGGGGAAATACGGGAGGCGGTATTGCAAGAACTGGGATAAAGAAAAAGGTTTGATGGATTGATAAATCCCTTATAAACAAATACTAAGTCGAACACTCTTAGTTGTTTTGCCATTTGCTTCAAACGTGTGACAGACATATATTTTGGGCTAGTTTAAGCTTCTGAAGGGCGGGTTTTAGACTGACTTTTGGCTGAATAATTTTGATGGATTTGGCAACCCTGACGGTAACATAGGCGGGCTCAAGAGAGTAGTTAATTGATAACTAGCACTAGCTTATTTTTTCACTGGTTTTAAGATTTCCACCAATTAGTGATGGGCACAGTGGCTCTTTTACATGAACTGAATCATTAGAATCAATTCACTAAAAAGATTTGTTCAAAAGATTTGTT
>BRDA01005502.1:45657-55909 GCA_036984385.1 Crenuchus spilurus | reverse complement strand
GCCGACACATTCACTGCTGCCATTATGTAAACAACTACATCGGATGTTGCCGGTCGCGCATGGAATTGTGGGATTGTGAATAGGGCGAATACTGTCTACAGTGCACTGTAAATATAGCATACAACTGATGTACACTACTTACAGGCTAACGTACCACAATGCATCATGGTTTCCTCACTTAAACATGGTGGACGAATACACCCGAGCGAATTGCATATATAAAAGTAATCATTTAATATATTGTTATGTAATTATGATTGATAGATCTGTAAATAGACGGACAGACAGACACGTCAGTCATGACTTGCCTGGGGATCAAACTGCTGACAAGACCAGATCCATAACCACCAGGCCGGGGCTGCCCCTTCGCCCCTTTCACAAATCCCAGAATGCACCTCGCAACCGGCAACATCCGGTTCACCATGCTATCAATACTAAGCTAAACTATCACGCTGCTTGCCACACTGGCCTACATTGAATTGATAGCATGCAACACAATAGCTTGCAGCAACGTGTTTACACTAAAAACCCACTGCATAAATTGAAAATACAAGTTGACACAACAAGATATGATGTTCAATATCCAAAGAAATACTATCTGCATATAGTTACAAAAGCTAGTAGATATCACGTAAGTATTTACTTACCAAATCAAGTTGTAAACAGAGAAAATGGTGAACCGGATGTTGCCGGAGACCGAATAGTAAACAAAACGTTACATTACCCTACGATCCATAAGCTAATGAGCATTTCACATATTTAAGTTTGAATTGAAATATAGAATTTTGATATTATTTCTGAAAATAATAAAGTAAAACGATTATTAATACATTTATTATTTTGACGGTCATATAATGAGCTCAGCAGGTTTTACTGGAGCTGCGCCGATAGTCTGATATTTACGGTAAGGCCTGAAAGAAGAGGAAATGTGAACGCGCTGTCCACACAGTATGCAGAGCTGCAGGGAGAGGAGATGCTCGTAGGTTATTGATGGTGGTCGCACTGCTGACGCTTTATCAGAACAGCTCTCACACGTCCCACACGTCCCAGCTGAATGGCTGCGGGTCTCTTGGGTGAAGGGTCGAGTCAGAGGCTCCTCCACTGTCCTCGAGGAAGAGGAGGGTAGCAGACCCGCTGTTTCGCAAGAGGACAGCTCGTGTTTTCTCTGCCTACTGATTGTAGTCGTCGTCTGTGTTTTCTGAGCTGGTTCTTGCTCTTTTCACACGACGCCTCTCTTATTGTGGACTCGACTGTGCTCTGGTCGTACGCCTGCTAGCAAGTGGGCTTGTCATTGGTTCTCAGCCGCGGAGCTTAACGAGGGCCGGTAAGAGTGAGAAAAACAGTCCCCACGCACGGATAAAATGACCATGTCTGTCCCGGAGAGGATATCGGAGTCCGGGGGGAAAGAGGAGGAGAGCGAGGACGAGAGCGAAATCCTGGAGGAAAGCCCGTGTGGACGCTGGCAGAAGAGAAAAGAGCAGGTAGCTTTGTGGCTTTTGTGGGATTTATGTGCAGCAGCGCCATGAGGCAGTGACAGCGGGCTTACAGGCACGGTTTGCGGGTCTGATGAAGCGGTTAGCTGTTAGGTCAGACTACGTTAACCAGCATCAAAATAAAGACTGAACTGTTACTGCTGATATCGCACAATTTGATGTATTTGCTTAATAACTTAAATTGAAACAGACTTTTAAAAAATGATTAGATGTTAAAATATATGTTTAAATTAATTTTACCCCACAAAAAACAAAAGAGTATGTTGTAGCTTGACTATATTGGTTGTTTATGAGCGGTACAAACTGTTCGCCCCGCCCACAGCACGCGCGCTAATACACATACACACCTGAAATGTGTATGCATTAATCAAATCAAATTTTATTTGTCGCATACATAAAAGTGTAAGTTTAAAACTAAAATCTAAAAATTCAAAAATAAAGTGCACAAATGCATTAGAGGATTTATTAAGGGAACTTCACCTTTCAGCATGTTTAATGTGATTTTTATGCAGTTATTTTTGATATCATTTGCTTAAAAACAAATCTGCAACATCCATATAGACACACGTTCCTCTTTATGTCTTCATTTCATGTTGGTGGAAAAAACATTTAGTGATTATAAAACATCAAGTTGTTTTAGCTATCTGTAAATCATAGAAGTGTATTTATTTGCTGTGTCATTGACACTTTCCAATTGTGTGTTTGTGCTTGTGCTGCTAGTAGTGATCGACTGATATGGGTTTTTCAGTGGCCGATATTGATATTTAGAGTGCAGGATGGCTGACATACAAATAAAAGGCAGAATATTTATTGACTTGATGTAAGGAATGTTATCGTTATCTGCCTGTAGAGAATTGACACTGACAATAGGGGGAGCTCTAACATTGTTCTACAGCAGCTACACTGATGAGGCTGCCTGCAGAAGTGCCTGTAAATGTGCCAGTTTTTGTTTACTGCCTTCACATGCTTATTGCTTAAAATTAACATACATGTGATTGTCTAAAAATGAAAATCAATATCCTGCCAACCAGTTAATCAGTTTAGTTGCTACATGTTAAGTGAAAAAAATGTCTGGCTTTAACTGCTTTCTAATGATGCAGTTTCCGTTTTTTAATTATTTAAATTTAATGCAGTTTGCCCCACCTTCAGTACCCCAAAACTAAGAACCACAAGAAGAGAATAGACAGAATGACAACAGGAACACATTGACTATCACAGATATTTTAAGGTCTTTGTTTTCTTTATTTGTCTTTAAAACAGTTTTTAGAAAACTGGTGATGACGATAAGCATACTTAGAATCATAATTAAAAAAAATTATCTCTAATGTGACAAAGGTAGACTTCCTTTTTAAACAACCACACATTTGCTGGACTGCTCCCACTCCTCCTCAATTTGGTGGGCTTGTGATTGAGATAACATGGGCGTGGGGCGACTGTGTCAGTGGGTGTTACACTGGTGACAGAGCAATGCAGTTTTGCCTTACTGACCATGCTGCTGCCCTTCACTGTGAGATAAGTTAGAGTAAAGCTACTAAAACCTTATCACTTCATGCACACGTTCACACACGTACACCTCTTAATCACCTTTGACTCAGAAAACTGGGAAATTACAAATGTCAACACAATGATATAGTACTACAGGTGCTGAGTTCACACCTACTTTGTTGTATGTGTTATTGAGCTGTCACAATGTTTACATAATCACATCATTGTTATCATGAGATCATCACAAATATGTGAGATAGTCACAGTATTTAAGTCTTTCTGATGTTGCAACAGATTATGAATATTGCAGTTGTGCTGAAGTAAATACATGCAAATAAAATAAATAATTCACATTCTCATTGGAATTTATGAAAACAAATGAGCACATCCACAGTACTGGGAAACAGTTCTGGGACATGGAGCTTCAAAATTAAAAAACTTGTCACAAAATGTGTGAACATGTCCAAGTAAGCTAAGTTAGACATTCTGAAATCAGATCTCTCCTATTCTTTTACAATTTTTTCCCCAAAATTGGCCAGGAATCAGTTTAGTGCGTTAGACTCTGTTAGTTACATGGTTTCCATTGTGCATAAACTTGCTGGTTTATTAAAAACATTACAGTTTTATCATTGTGGCACAAACCTCTGTATGACACAAGTCTACTTTGGGCATAGACCTCATTCCTGACGGTCCAACCTACAGTATTTGATATGTGCCTGTTAAATGGAAACCGTAACTTACGCAGTCTAAAAAGTTCCCCAATTCAACAACAAATATATACAATGATTTAGAAAACAAAAAGACATCTAACATGACAGAAGATTTTCACGATGATGGCGCGCAGAAGCGCAGTGGCTTCTCACACCAGTAGCATGCCATGTAATTTTGTTCCACCTCATGTACGACATGTGATGCGAATGACAATAAAGTTTCCTTAAATCCTTGAAGATGATCAAATGCGTTCATTTAATGCAATTTATACCATCAATTATATCCACTAATTAGAATTTATATTAAATTACGCAAGTTACATGGAAGCCATAAGAATTCATTCCCAGTACTGTGGATATGCTCCATAGTTTACTTTAGAGGGCATCAGTCAGTAATGTTTGTTTACTTGAGCTCAAACTGTTTCAATGATGAGTGTAGACAGACAAGAAGTAGGATCACTGTTGGACCACTGTAGAATTTAATAGTTCCCCATAGTAGACAAAATAAGACAGTGAAATTATCTGCAATTATTTATATTGCATTGAATCATCAGCTAAGATTTCATGATGTTAGTGTTGTAGTGTTACTTGTTGATGACTCCTACACTGTTTAAGTAACACCAACAGAGTCCATCAATCTTTCTGGATCGTAAAGTCTGCGTATTAGCTCATTGTACAGTGTTGAAACAAAGTCTATTATTATTATTATTATTATTATTATAATTAAGTGAAATCAAGTTGATTCTGACTCGTAGTGACAGTATGGATAGTGTTTATCCAGAACATCCTGCCTTTTATTTTGGTCTTAATGGTCATTCATGATTTCTCTGATTATATCCATCTCGTTGCTGACCTGCTTCAACTCTTCCAGCATAACCATCTTTTCAGGTGAGCTGGTTCTTCTCATGATGTGTTGAGTAAATTCAATGACTTTTGGCCATTTTAGACAGCTGTAGAAGACGGTCAAACTTAATGTATAACTAAACTATCACTGATAAGTCCGTCAGCATTTAGTAAAAAATAGTCTTGCTGTTTTGTGCAGTATACTGTATCTTCTAATTAACAATATAAGATGGTCATTAATGCTGTAAGGGCTTATTCCACACAGTAACAGTACATTCTGCACTGGAAGAGTAAATCCAACACTAAAGCTGTGAGTGTTTGCTGAATGTTAAAAGAGGATTGGTTTATTGCATGATTTAACCTCTAACACTGACGAAGACAGTTGTGACAGATCACCTTCAAAAATCAGTCATGCTGTTTTGCTCAGAGTAATGTGTTTTTCCATTTTGTTATGGCAAGGTCTCTTGGCGCAAGTGATGGTCTCCCATGACGCCTCTCCATAATCAGCATTGAAGACCTATAATTAGAGCAGAAGCACAGGAGTGTGGAGCACAACAATTTAATGATTTCCTCCCCATAAACAAGCTGTAGGAGTATAAGAGTAGTGTTACTGTATGGCGCAGAGTACCACGTGTGGGGCCAGAGTGAGATACACACACACAGTCAAAGCCACATTTGTGCAGAGTGTTTTGCCCTCTTCAGGCTGTGTTGCGTGTTTTTCAGAGAGCAGGCATGGATCAATCTCTGTGCTCTGTGCTGATCTTTGTAGATCCGCTTTTTCAGTTCTGAAGGCCATGCTGTTTCACAGTGTAGAGCTTTACTTGCTCCAACACATCATTCACCCCAATGATATAGTATGAGGATATGTTAATGGTATGTTTCATAAGTGTATTGTGCACATCATCTGCTCTTTTTTACAAAACTGTAAACCCATGTGTACTTTAAAAACAATATGAACTAATTGGAGAGGCACTGGCAACAACCATTGTATAGTAACTACATAGTAATAAGTAGCTGAGCTAGATTTTTAGCCCATTTTTTAGCACATCAACTTTTTTTAAACATAGCACTGTTTTTTATGCTCAGACCTCTGAAAAATAAAAATGTTTGTTGTGATTTAGGGGAAAGCAACTCTGCTTTGCCGATCTGGAGTTGCCATACTCAGTGGTCAATGTGGCTGCAGGTTTTTCTTTCCAATTAAGCAGAAACACACCTGATTTGTTTAGTGAGCTGGTCTCTGATCTTGTGCATACTTGCCAGCTTTGGTGTGTGTGTGTGCGTGTGTGTTGAATGTGCATAGTTCATGGAGAAAGTTCACAGACTTTGCTTTCTGTCCAAATGACAATTGACGCACATCAGGCAGGGTTGTTTACTCACTGTATCCAGGTTGAGCTGCCATTGCTGTGAAATTGAGTGTTGGCAGGTATGCAGATATACTTCTGCTGGATTGTAACAAAATTCTGAGGTCCAACTGGTCTAAAGTGAATAAGATACCTGAATTTTGATCTCCGTATCAATTTTAGTGTCACGATACTCAATACCCAAGTCAATAATCTGACTGTAATTTACTGTAAACATTCATCATTGGGTTTGATGCACAGTGTTAATCTGTTAGGACACAGACACATTTGCGCATTTGTTTTACAGCTTTGCTAATATGCTATTTTTTACATTGATTTTCTGTAACTCTTTAGCAAAATGCACAGAATTGTGTCAGATTGGTGCAACTTAAAGTATTGATACTTGCTGCAACTCTACCCCTTTTTTAGAATGAATGTCAAAGGTTGGCTGATTTTAAGCTGCATTTGATTACTGCGCCATTTGCTTAGAGGCACACTGAGGTTCATCAGATTGCTTGGCAAACATCACATCTGATTTATATGCAAACCTCTGGAGAGTTCTCATTTGACTGCAGCCTAATGTTGTCGTACAACCCACCTAGCAGATCTATTCCCTGGGTGTAATGTATGTTTGTCTTTGTCTGAGCTGGTATAAGGTCCCTAGGCAGTTTTACTGTATTAGGTTAGCACACAGCACCTAAGTGTGAATGAAACTCAGAGTTGTGAAAATTGCCTCAGCACGCCCACGGGACGACTGTACCATCTCTGAAGGTCCAGGGTTATTTTTTACATGATCACATCTGCACAGATATCCCAGCTAAAGGGATGTATTTTACAGTAAAACTGAACCTGTTGGACCTCAGTGATCCCGTCGTGCTGTGACATCTACAGACCCCATGATGTAGTTCACCTTTCTGGGTCACACTGTAATTAACCTCCCAGGATTCACATGAGACGACGGCAGTGGCTGGCTCCTCCAGACTGTGCAGCTCTGTTGGATATGAGGCTGCAGAATGGCTCCATTATTGGAGCCCACAGTGAACTCGGCCAACTTGGCAGTGCTGTTAAAAATGGGCCTACTCTTATGTAATACTTTCCACGTTTTAGCTGTTTATGCTTTGACTGGTCCTTGTTGAGTGTTCGATAATGTCTACAGTGCTTTTAAAGCATTAGCTTGATAATCAATCAAATTAACAGATTTCCTGTAACTTTAATGCGGTCCAGAAAGTGGACAAAATTCAGACGTTTAATTGACTGCTTCCACTGTATCTAGCACCATGATAATCAGTGAATTATACACTTCTACTGTTTGTGAACCAATCAATATTTAGGCACTAAATGCTTCACAACTTCAATTGTTTAATGACGGTTTTCACAGTAGGAGATATACAGGGTGTCTCGTTTGCTTCTTTACTCAAACGACCATGAATATCTTCAATACTAATGAAGATATGGTGACAAAATTTGGATTAAATAAACCTAAAATTCCTGTGAAAAAGACTGACATGCATGAGTACAAAGTGTAGATGGGGTTAATTTCCGACGACTAATATCCATGGCTGTTGGAATTGAGGCTGGTCTTTACTTTTGAACTCTGCTGCTCCTTCAGGGTTACCTTTGGTTTCTGTGCTGCCTACCTGATTAATGTCATTCTTGCCTGTGCCTCCTTTGCTGTTGGGTGTTTCGTTATTACTAACCCTGTAAAGCTGCTTTGTGACATCATTTGTAAATAGTGCTTTATAAATAAATTAGATTTTATTTGATTTGCCTGGTCTGACAGTTTTAGTGTGCGGCCCTCTCTTGGCAGGTTTGTTGTGGTACTATGTTCTTTCCATTTGATGATAATGGATTTAATGATGTTCTGGGGATCATCAGAGATTTAGATATATTTTTTATAACCCTACTCAGACTTGTACTCAACAACTTTATCCCTGACTTGTTTGGCGATCTCCTTGGTCTTCATGGTGTTTGGTTAGTGGTACCACTTGTTTAATGGTAGTGCAGTGTCTGGGGCCTTTTAGAAAAGGTGTGTATAGATGATGTGTATAGAACAGATCATGTGACTTTTAGATAAGCACATCCCAATTTTAATTTTTTTGTTTCCAAAAATGTGTTTTATATAATTCTCATTTCACTTCACCAACTTAGACGGTTTTGTGCAGATGCATCAAAAAACAATTCAGAAAAAAAACGTTTAAATACAGGTTGTAGTGTAACAAAATGTGTAAAAAGCCAAATGGGGTGAATACTGTCACAAGGCACTGTGTGCATTCTATATCTTCAATGCATTTTTAATTCATTATACTGTTCTGCCAAAATCCAGTTTCTAAAACTACCCTAAATCTAATTCCATTTGAATTTGACAGCCTTACAGTCCTCATATGAAAAAATGCATAAGATTATGTGTATTGTAACACCCCTTTAAGATTTACATGATTATTTTATTGTGATATTTCATAGGTAGCAGGTTCTTCACCCTATCTAAGCCTGTGTGGGCTTGTCAATGCTTGCAGAAGTCACAAATTATAGCTTTTTTTCTGCACTTTTAGTCCAAGCTTAGCAAGCTGGACAAATGAGAAAGCTAGAACAAAAAAAGCGCGGCCGTGATCGGTTTGCCAAGGACGTCCGAGACGCAGACAGAATAATGAGATCACAAGGCTGCATAAATGAATGGCGGACCTTTCATTCCCCCGGATGAAAGAAGCAATACTGATTTGGAGCTTATGGCTGTTCAGGTCTGTGGCTGATAGATTTTCACATTGACTTACTGCCATAATGATTGTGCTTTTATCTATTCTACTGTGCTCTGTATGGACATACAGGCATCCCCCATAGACCCTCCAGCCTGAGACAGACTCAGCAGGTCTCTTTCTCTCTCTCGCTCTCTCTTTCTCTCTCTCGCTCTCTCTTTCTCTCTCTCGCTCTCTCTTTCTCTCTCTCTCTGTCTCTCTCTCTCTTTTTGCAAAAGCAATACTTACTGGCAATTGCAATAAACATGACTAGGAGAGAGAAAGAAAAAATAGACATAAATATAAGCCTCACTAAGTTTCTATTTCTTGGTCTCTTCCACACACTTCCTCACACACACACTAACCCATGCATATTGTGTTTGTGAATTGCCAACAGGAAGCGTGGCCTTGGCACCGTTTGACCCGTCACTCATTGAGAACATAAATCTCCCACAGGGTTATTCCTCCACCCCTCTCTTGCCTTTAGCAGTGCCACACCTAATGTGTAACTGATACTGACTGTATTTACCCTATGACAGCATTACAATGTCATTTGCTTACCAGTTAAGCCAATTATAAACTGCATTCATGTAATTGGTTGTATTCCTTTCAAAACAATAGGTAGCTCCATCAGTTAGTATTAACACAATTAGCAATATATACCCAATGAAGCAAGTCTTCTGTATGGTCCACGAAGACACTTGATATGATGGTCAAATGTGGGCCATTAAAAAGTAATGGTGCATGCCTGCTTCCACAGTGTTCTCAGGTTAATTGTTGCCCTGTTATAGTTGTGGTTGAGTGCTGTGTCCCACGCTAGCAGTGTCGGTCACCTCTTTCGGAATCAAGTCAAAAGAAGAGTCTTGTGTAAACTTGCCTCTGTAATGACACATACTTTTGCTTTCAGCCTTTCAATGAATGCTTTGCATTTTTTTGTGGAGCTTAACAAACTCTTTTGTAGATTTATGAAAGAGATGACCTTGTCGCTTTGAGCGTTTGAAGTACTGGAGCTACAGAAGCAATATCTCAAGACCAGCAGATCTTCAGCTTAGTTCACATAGTCCATTTAAATGATGTGTGTGCGCGTGCGTGCGCTCAGGCATTAGGAACACATCAAATAACATATAAAAAGTATAAAAGATATAAAAGTGTCACAGTTAAATAGTGTTTCATCCTCCTTGAAGCCTCCTTGTCCATTTTTATGAGTCTTTTTGAGATTATGTTGAGCTACACTGCCACTCAAAAGTTTGGGGTCACATACTTTCATTTCGGAAGAAAATTTATTTCTAGCCCTTTGTAGACTGTGATAAAATTCACAAATGCTGTTGCTCCGGATACTCAATCTTCTATGGTAGAACCTGAGGTAGGACTGTGTCACTGCTTTTAGTTTAGTTTTGGTGTCTGTTGACGGTGAGTTATAGGATTTAGTACAGATGTTCACTTTCCAGCAGGTGTTTACTACATATTTCCCTCAAGACATCATGACATGTAGATATAAAATGGATATGAGCATTGGTGCTATAGCAGTTATTCCACTTGAAAAATGCTTGCACATCTCTCCTGTTCTAGTGATTTAATATTGTTTATTGAGGTTGTTTATTGACTAATATCTCCTATTCTAGTGATTAATAGTGTTTATTGAGGTTGTTTAT
>BRDA01005502.1:25149-35479 GCA_036984385.1 Crenuchus spilurus | reverse complement strand
ATATATATATATATATATATATATATATACATACAGGGGTTGGACAATGAAACTGAAACTGGTTTTAGACCACAATAATTTATTAGTAGGTGTTGGGCCTCCTTTTGCGGCCAATACAGCGTCAGTTTGTCTTGGGAATGACATACACAAGTCCTGCACAGTGGTCAGAGGGATTTTAAGCCATTCTTCTTCCAGGATAGTGGTCAGGTCACTACGTGATGCTGGTGGAGGAACCTTCACACTCTGCTCTTACTGGTGTAATGTGCAATTAATGAAGATTGGCTGGTCCAGTTTAGCCATGAAACCTCCCACACTAAAATGACAGGTGTTTCATTGTCTAACCCCTGTATGTGTGTGTGTGTAAACACTTTTTTAATTTAGGCAATTTTTGGAGGCAGCATTTTTAACAGTGTGACATGTAACTTTAAAGAATGCTTTTGACAGTTTGCACTGCGCTTTAATCATAAGGTGACCATATTTTTGAATAAATTGTTCATGACTGGACATACATAATCAGTGATTTCTGTGCAGCTGACAAAACTACAGTGATTTTACATGCTGCATTTTGCTCTTTCTTACCCTGCAGTTACCTGCACTCTTGTGATCCGCCCATCATTCATGGAAATCTGACCTGTGACACCATCTTCATCCAGCACAACGGCCTCATAAAGATTGGCTCAGGTGCAGCATGGCCTTTTCCGATCTGTTTGTTTATAATAAGCCTTATTTGGATGGGATTAGAGGTACATGGTGTCTTGCGGTAATTTTTCCTTTTACCGGAGCTCTGCTGTGATAATATTTCTATCCAAGTCATCCATGTCAGTGTTTTTCTCCCTCCTCCACAGACAGAATTACAGAGTGATCTATGAATTATATTCCATTTTTCAATTAAGTCTGCACTCATCTGATCATTTTAGTCATGTCCCTACATGTCTCCATTATTGTTTTTAAGGCAGATTTCTCCCCACGTTGGATGAGAAGATTTTTAAACTCTGCTGCTTTCTGTATTTGGTCTCCAAGTACACATATTCCCCAGAGACCCTCATCCTGGAGTACAATATCTGGGTTTATAGAAACAATTGATTCTGAACATTAGAAACTTGCTCACCCTGCATAGTTTTGTCACTGAAGGGACATGTAAGACATTTAATTACTTACATTTCCCTGAAAAAGAAATCCAGTTAGAACAGGCATGCAGTGTTCAGTAAAAGATGTGCAATCATAATCGTTTTCTTCTGTCTTCTTCCACAGTGTGGCACAGGCTTTTTGTTAATGGTAAGTCCTCTTTCTCCCAAATGGAGTGATCAGCTTTTCTGTGTCATAGTTCATCTCAGTGTTTCATGTGCTTATTAATATTTTGAAACTTAAAGGAAACAAAAACAAATCTTATGTACATAGTTTTCCCCTTAGCCCCAATGTGGTAAAGCAGCCATGAAGTGCTTAGTTTACTTCTTTAGTTTTGTGCTGGAACTGTGAATTTAATTACATCCACATAATAATGTGATAACGGCAGAAAATCTGATTTTGTCTGTGATACATTTGATGCTTTGTCATGCACTTGGGTTATCAAAGCAAGTCAGACAGTAATCAGATTTGTGCTTTGCAGCTGACCAATAACCTCACAGAAGAATAATCATGTGACATAAATTTAAATTTCCTTCCATAGATTTTTCTCAACAAAAAAGACATTACTGTCAAATTCTGTCACTGCAAAGATGTTTTTGTTTTTTTAAGGGATGCACCAAAATAAACACTTTTGCCCAAAACTGTCCAAAATTAAACATTTGACTGAATACAGTTTTTCATTCATATATTATAAAATTGTCTGTATTTTAATAAGTTGGTTTGAGGTCATTAGGTTTAATAACATGAGTTTAATTGATTATTCCTTTATATTTGTGTATAAAAGAAATGTTAGAAAGATGACATGACAACAATACAATAATATATTAATATGTATGAAGATGCATGTATGTTACACTATTACTAATATTTAATTTTAAAAAAACAAAATGAAAATAATGATGTAAGTCACATGGATGTTTTGTGTGTTTAATGTGAGTGTCATTGGCTACAGACACATTTCTTCTGGTAATTGTGAGATGCTCCCTAACACTGCAGCTGCCCGAGCCCAAACACAAAGCTAAGCGGCATCATGACAAGTGTAGTTTAGTAAAGGTTGTATTTTTAGTTTGCTGTCTTCTTCCATTTCACCACCCATGTGTATCTGTGTTGGTGAATCTGTTTTGTTGTGAGGAAAAGCACAATTTTGATTGTCAAACGAGTCCAATATTAAACTAACTGTACTGCAGTGTTAAGCTCCACTTTATGGTTGTGCTTTACATTCCAAGCACTTGCCCTCTCATTTAAAGTTGGTTCCAAATCGGGGATACTGTGGAACCTGGCAACATAGGCACTGTTTCCAACAGCAGGCTGCACCAGACTCTGCTGTTGCCAGGTTCACGGTTTAACACTTATAAAAGAACTAATAAAACACTCATGTTACCATATTATTAATGACTTTAAGATAAACAGCAATAATCATAATAAATCCCTTAAAACAAAATACTAAGTCGTACACTCGTACACAGTTGTTTTGCCATTCGCTTCAAATGTGTGACAGACATATTCTGGGCTAGTTTAAGCTTCTAAAGGGCGAGTTTTAGACTGACTTTAGGCTGGATATTTTAG
The DNA here is from genome assembly GCA_036984385.1 of Crenuchus spilurus. Taxonomy (NCBI): domain Eukaryota; kingdom Metazoa; phylum Chordata; class Actinopteri; order Characiformes; family Crenuchidae; genus Crenuchus; species Crenuchus spilurus. The sequence goes on along the minus strand of BRDA01005502.1, from coordinate 32,788 downwards.
TTGGACCTGGCAACCCTGCAGCAGGGTGGCTACATGGCAGCAGCGATTCTATAAGCTAGCTAGAGCAATATATTCAGTGTGCAAAGGTTTAGTCCATAGGTGGGTTGTTTATTTTTTTTCCATTATTTGAGTGACTTGGGGTGATATTGTGGCTCTCTCTTTGACTTTGATCTGTCAATATGGCTCTTTTGAAAAAAATAGTGAGGATCACTGCCCTAGAGTTTTGTTTGTTGCTGTTCCAGGCTGAGTAAAATTATTCAAAACAATTCAAAAACAGAGCTGGAGTGTATTTGCACTGATGAACCTGATTGCTAAGCTCAACCCAGCTCTCTCTCGGATTTCTAGGCCATAATACAGTCTAAAAAAAACAGAGTATGCTGTTTGAATAATCAGATAACTGTTTAAATCTGATTATGGTAAGTGCATGTATATGTGCGCTGTGATGCTAATGGAGCTAAAAAAAATTATGTAAGCTTAATTAGCATTATTTAGGCTGCTTGCCTGAATCATCTCACACTTGCCAAAACCATATGCAGCAATTTGAGCAAGCCTAAATAAACAAAAACACATCGCATATCTACAAACACAGTAGTAGCAGCTTCATTTTTGTCGCTCATCTTATACTAAAGTCTGTTTAACAAAATTACGTTTTGGGGTGAGCATGCAGTGAAATTATTCCTTTAAGATATTCTTTGTTTTATCTTAACATCTGTCCTTCCAACCATCCATGAAGCTTTGTGTGTATTTATCTGGAACTACAGCTGTTGGTTTATTGTGAGTGCACTCCTGCTTTTTGCTTCTTAGGTTTCACATTGCTTTAGGGTCTAATGCTTTTAAAGTCCTTTCAGATGTGTTTACTAGCTGTGGTTTGGAGCAGCCCCCTCCTTACATATACAGACAAATAAATGAAGAAATCTAAATAAACAGTTGTGTGTTTATTGCGGTTGTTGTTGAAGCTGTTGGTCTATGCTGTTCTCAGTGTTCCCAGAGGCCATCCATGGGAATGTGCACCAGCATCGGGACGAGTTACGGAATCAGCACTTTTTCGCTCCGGAGTACGGCCGTAAGTGTTTGACCAGTTCAGTCCGTATCTCTGCTGCATGTTCTCTTGTGAGCTCTGCAGAAATGTTCCAGCTAAGGGTTAAAGCACCTTGATGTTGAAGAAATGTTTCACAGTGCCCAAAAATGGATTTTAAAATCAGTAGGAAAACTTGAACAACTGGTTACAATAAATGAATGAAATTGGAAACTTGTTACAATGCAATTTATGCCGTTATTATTTACTGTTTGTTTTGGTGACTGATTCTCTATTGGTCTAAATCTGTCATACAGTTGTTCAATGTTCTATAGAAGTACTGACAAACTAGATTTTATTGAAATACTTTTAATACATTCAGACATATTAAGCAAGTCTTCTGCAAAACACCATCATATTGACTGACCATCGTCTTGGTTCCAGCCTTTCACATCTACCATTTTGCTTCTCTCTCCAGTTGCTGAGGATGACTACTCTATCGATATATATTCATTTGGCATCTGTGCTTTGGAGGTACAACAGTGAATGAACACTGACCATCAACTGCATACAAAAACACTCAATGTATTTATTTTTAACCACTCAAGTACGGCCGCTGATTACGTTTTCCGTTTCTAACTCCACTCAAGATGGCAGTTTTGGAAATTCAGGCTAATGGAGACTCTGCAGTTTCCAAAGAGGCCATTGCAAATGCTGGACAGTCGCTGGAGGACTCTCTCATGAGGGTAAACAACTTAAGTCCTCTGTGTTTTCCCATAACCTTCGACTAAACAGTATGTGTCTCTAAGGACTTTGTACTAGAGACAAACATTACAAGTTGAAGAATTTAGTTGAAGACTACATTTTAAAAAGTCCGAGTAGCCTCAAAAAACATTTGTAACTCTTAAGGTATTTATTATTTAAGGTAAACTGCCATATATTTGATTTTCATTACATGTAAAGTGACATATTTAAGGCCTTGTTTCGTTTTAGTGTTTTTAAAAGTTGTTCAGTCAACCTCAAATTGAAATATAAGAAAATGAGATTTCATAAGCTGTAAGCCAAACTGATCAACAGTGAAACAAAAGAGACTTGAACATTTAAATGTAATGAATATAAAATATGGTTATGAGCACAAATGAAGTTTTACTGATGTTCAGTGTTTATAGATACACTAGAGACATTTGTCACTGCCTGCTTGTTAATTTGTGTGTTTATACCTGTGTGTTTAGTTTATGTAGGTTTGTTCCACATATTTTATGAACATGTGGACCTTCAATGTTGCCAAAAAAGTCATTAAATGATGTTCTCTTGTCTCTGTGGACATTCGCAGGAGTTTACCCAATCATGTGTGCGCACAGACGCTAAACTGAGGCCTACAGCTCATGACCTGCTGTTCCACAGAGTGCTGTTTGAGGTTCATTCGTTAAAGCTGCTCGCTGCTCATTGCTTCATCAGTAACCAGTGTAAGTGGATGCCTGTACTGGGACCAGTTAATACTTGGATATTGTGGGTTTTCATTAAGCTTCCTCTTTCAGCCAAATAGCAATGCATCATCTTAACAAAACCAAAAGCTGGCTGTGCTTGATCTATAGAGGCCATCCGTTTGTAGTTGGCAGAAGAAATGTTGGGTTTTCTGTGGATGGTCAGCACAAGCAACGATTATGAAATTTATACAAAAATGGTATAAAATGTACTGCAGCAAGACATCAAAAACAGAACAGATCTCGTAGTTCATACTTCATCTGCTCATACCAGTCTAGAAAAGTCTCCTGTGAAAAAGTTCATGTCTTTAGGTGGCTGGTCCTGAGTACATTCTAGAGAATAAAGACATTAAAAAAGGGTTCTTTGGTTCCCTAAGGAACTTTTCTTTAAAGAGCCAGTTTTGAGGCACTTTGGGGTGTTGGTGGTAATGAACTCCACACAGCAGTAGTTATCACAGGCTGTACTGTGGTAATGCTGTTATCACAGCCTGAGTCAGAAACTTCCATGGAAAGTAAAAGTTATATTCCGAATTAAGTCCTAGAACCAAAAACCAAGAACCGTTACTTTGAAAGACAGTGAGGGGCTACTACATAGTAGTTTGTAGCTTTCAGCAAATGCAGCTTTGCGTAAAATCTGTCACAGTGCTGCCTTTAACAACTAACTGACTATAATTGCCCAATCAAACAGATCTCCTCCCTGAGAACTGTGTGGAGGAGAAGACCAAGTCTATTGATCCAAATGGCATCATGGCAGAGATTAATCACAGTGACCGGCCTGGAATCCAGTTAAAGTAGGTTCCTCATGTATCTGTATCATATTTCTGCTCATTATAATTACGTTCTCTCTCCTCACTGCCTTCTGTTTGATCTGAAAGGTACTCGCATGTCTCTCCACTGGAGTTGGATAAGTTCCTGGAAGATGTAAAGTAAGCGATGAGTGGGGGCTAATCAATGATATTTTATTTTTAGACCATTATTTATATTTGAGTGTATTTTGTGAAGCAGTAGCACATCACCTATTCTGTTTGTCTAGAAATGGGATCTACCCTTTAATGAACTTCGCCTCTCAGAGGCCGCACCCCATTCCACGTGCCCTGTCCCTGTCCCAGGAGCACATGGAGACAGTGAAGACTCCAACCCCAGAGCCACAGGAGACTGAGACCAGGAAGGTAAGACGAAAGGAACTGGGACATTTTGGCCGAATGTGCTTTGCTCATCACATTTTTTGGGACACATTACTTTCTTTTCAAATTGTACAAGTAATTTCTGTGCAGTAAGAAAACGGACCTTCAGAAGTTTGCTTAGCGTAAAAACTCATCTTTTAAACCTTTTTTCAGATTAAGTGCAGTAAAATGTGATTTTCAGTGTTTATGCAACTGTCTAAAGCTCAAAGTACTTAATTTGTATAATGTACAAATATTACATAATGTTATTATTAATGATTAATTAATTATTTATTAAATTATTATTAATTAAATATTATTATAAATTAAATTATTAAAATATTATTAATGCAAGCCGTTGTTTTATTAAGTTTATTAAGAATTGAGTTGCATTCTTCTCAATTTTCATACTACAAATATAAAATTTATATTTAATGATTATTTAGTCCAGATATCAGCTACTGTTGTCTTTTTGATTATACACAGTACCAGTCAAATGTTTGGACACCTTCTGGACATTCAGTGTTTTTTCATGATTTAAAAATGTTCTGCATTGTAGATTAATACTAAAGTCATCCAAACTATGAATAAATACATCTGTAATTATTTAGTAAACAAACAAGTAAACAAACCAGAATATGTTTATATTTTACATTCTTCACAGTAGGCACCTCTTGCTTAGATGCAGCTTTCTTGGCATTTTCTCAGTCAGCTTTATGAGGTAGTCACCTGGAATGGCTTTCAGTTAACAGCTGTGTCTTGTCAAGAGTTCATGACTCGCATTTCTTGCCTCTTAATGTGTTTGAGACATCGGTTGTGTGTCTACTTTGAAAAATCCAAAACATGTTTTGGTTTGGTTTGGAATGAGATGGTGTATCCAAACGTTTGACTGGTACTCTACTTTGGAAAAACAAAAGAGATGACCCGTAATAGTTCTGGTATAAGTTCGTGTCAAATTCATCAGTGTCTTCATTGGTATGAAGAGTAGTTGTTGCCTAAATAATGATTGAAAGTTCTAAACTTTTGAACTGTTAAATATTTTGCTTCCAAAACATTTAGGGACTAAACATGTGAGGGAAAACTGGCCAGGAGTGTAGGTGCAAAACATTTTTTAGCTTAAATTGACCTTTAAGTTCCAACTTTATTCTCATTTGATATACTGTATATTTGTCAAGCAAACCAACAGATGCTCAATGAATGTCAATGTCAAATCATGATGCATTTTTATTCCAAAGTGTGTAAATGTCAACTGGTGTTTTCTGATATTTATTAAAAATAAGGACTGTTGGAGTTAATGCATTAACAACATTTTTTATTTTAACATGTTTGTTCATGTGAGGCACCAATAGGGTCCAATAGTCTCTACTGAGAGCAACACTGGCCTCATTTTCCAACTCCATTACTACAAATTCACTCTGGCAATAACCACAAACTACTTTTATTTTATAACGAGACATCTGGAAGTGATTTCTAATGAAACGTTCCATTTAAAAGACCAACACTTTTGTCCATCTGTCAGTTCAAGCAGGTTGCAGTAAACACATAGCTGGGCTTAAGCAGCATGGATCTACAGGTGCCACCCATGGAAAATACGTTCATGCTTTAAAACAAATGTTGATAAAGTGTTAACTTTGACAGCCCTAAAGTGAAATAAACAAGAGAAAAGCCATGGTTTTGATGTCCGTTATTACACAGTATTCTGCGCCTGCTGCCAGTGTGCTCATGCTGCTCATCTTTTCATGCAGGTTGTCCAGATGCACTGTAATTTAGAAGCGAATGAGGAGGGAACTAGAAGTCATGTGAGTTTAACACACTCTTCTACTACTTTAATTGATTCTTCCCTCATTCTCAGTATTTATGCAAATCAAAGCTAATAACTCAAAACATGCTTCTGTTGTCTCTTTAGCTATCTCTCTTTTTGAAAATGGATGATAAGCTTCACCGCCAGCTTAGCTGTGATGTTCTGCCAAGTAAGTCACCCTATGGGGGATTATACTGGATGTATTCAGGCTAGGTTGAAAACATTCTTCTGAGTCATGTTGGTAGCTGTATTGTATTCAGTGTACTTTTCCTGCCATTGTGCTCCAAAATTAGCTGCCAAAACAGAGATAATTTTATATCACATTATTTGAGCAACTCTGAGTGTTTTGAGAAATCAAACTTCAGTTGTTTTTGTAAGTCAGGGTGGTTTTGTACTTGTATTTGCATGGATGTTGTTAAAGTAAATGTTTTGCAACAATTGGAAATATGCTAAGTATGCCAGTGTTTTTTCAGCTGACCGTCCCAGAGACTTGGCCAGTGAGCTGGTTCACCACGCATTTATTAGTGAGGTGGGTGAAGTAGACTTTTCTACAAATGTAAAATCAGTAATTAAATCTCATACAATCATTTCCAAAATCGTAAAAGTAGTCTTAATTAAATGTTTCAAAACAAGATTAAGATGGTTCATTCATGAAAAGAAGGCACTTAAATGTGCAATAAAAGGTCACATACAGTGTCAAACCATTTGAATTTTGTGAACAACTTCATTATTGTTTAATTTAATTCTTGTTATATAGTGATTACACAAACATTTCAAGCCTTTTTGTTGTATTGTTGATCACTATGACTTGTAGCTTATAGAAAATTAGGAATCCAGAATCTCAAAATAGTAGAATATTCTGTTTTGATTTCGAGTAAATTACTATTTAAACAGTATCAACATTAAAACAAAAGTCACTTTCCATGGAATGTACAGTACCAGTCAAAAGTTTGGACACACCTCCTGCACATTCAGAGGTTTTTCATTATTTAAAAGTGTTCTGTATTGTAGATTAATACTAAAGTCATCTAAACTATGAATAAACACATCTGTAATTATTTAGTAAACAAAACAGTGTTAAACAAACCAGAATATGTTTATATTTTACATTCTTCACAGTAGGCACCTCTTGCTTAGATGTCAGCTTTCTTGGCATTTTCTCAGTCAGCTTTATGAGGTAGTCACCTGGAATGGCTTTCAGTTAACAGCTGTCTTGTCAAGAGTTCATGACTTGCATTTCTTGCCTCTTAATGTGTATGAGACATCAATTGTGTGTCTACTTTGATTAATCTAATCTTTTAACACTTTTAAGTTTACTACATAATTCCTTGTGTGTTTCTTCATAGTCTGGATGACTTCAGTGTTAATTTACAATGTAGGAAAAAAATCTAACCATTGAATGAGAAGGTGTGTCTAAATTTTTGACGGGTATTGTACAGTGGGGGGAAAAAGTATTTGGTCAGTCACTGATTGTGCAATTTTTCCTACTTAGAAAGATGAGAGAGGTCTGTAATTTTCATCATAGGTTCACTTCAACTATGAGAGACAAATTAAAGAAAATCCAGGAAATCACATTGTAGGATTTTTAAAGAGTTTATTTGTAAATTATGGTGGAAAATAAGTATTTGGTCAATAAAAGTTCAACTCAATACTTTGTAACATGGCAATTACAGAGGTTAAACGTTTCCTGTAAGTCTTCACCAGGTTTGCACACACTGTAGCTGCTATTTTGGCTCATTCCTCCATGCAAATCCTCCTCTATAGCAGTGATGTTTTGGGGCTGTTGCTGGGCAACACAAACTTTCAACTCCCTCCACAAATTGTCTAGGCCACTCCAGGACCTTTACGGAGCCACTCCTTCACTGCCCGAGCAGTGTATTTTGGATAATTTTCATGCTGGAAGGCCCAGCCACGATTCATGTTCAATGCTCTTACAGATGGAAAGAGGTTTTGGCTTACAATCTCACGATACATGGCCCCGATCATTCTTCCCTTAACACGGATCAGTCGTGCTGTCCTCTTTACAGAAAAACAGCCTCAAAGCATGATGTTTCCACCCCCATGCTTAACAGTAGGTATGCTGTTCTTGGGATGCAACTAAGCATTCTTTTTCCTCCAAACATGGCGAGTGGACTTGAGTACCAAAATGCTCTATTTTGGTCTCATCTGACCACAT
>BRDA01005502.1:5878-23896 GCA_036984385.1 Crenuchus spilurus | reverse complement strand
TAATGAACATAATTGACGTGGACAAACTTGAACAATACAGATATTTTCCGTTGACAGGTGTGAGAGTTAGTGTGAGGTTTGAGAGTGTGGACAGTTGCCTTTTATAGACATAACAAGTTCAAACAGGTGCAGTTAATACAAGTAATTAGTGCAGAATAGGAGGGCTTCTTAAATGAGAACTAACAGATCTATAAAAGCCAGAATTCTCGCTGGTTGTTTATTGACCAAATACTTATTTTTCACCATAATTTATAAATAAACTCTTTAAAAATCCTACAAAGTGATTTCCTGGATTTTTTTTCTCATTTGTCTCTCATAGTTGAAGTGTACCTATGATGAAAATTACAGACCTCTCGTCTTTCTAAGTAGGAGAACTTGCACAATCAGTGGCTGACCAAATACTTTTTCCCCACTGTATATGATATGATATCATCATGTATCAATATCATGCATATGATAGTTTACCTTTTTTCATAAAATTAAACAAATGAACGTCTGGAGATGCACAGTAAAATACATCATCAGTCTAAAAGTAAACAAAGTGCATTTCAGTCATAATTAAAAGTGCAAAATAAAAGTAAAAATGAAGCACTATTCTTGGACATTGTGTAAGTGATGATAGTATGTTAAGTTAATGATGGTTTGATGCTCCACAGGATGATTGTGAGAAGTTGACATGCTTTTTGGAAGAGGCTCTGGGGAAGCACTGGGCTGGAGCTTCTGCTTCTTCTGCTGCCATGGTGATAATGCATTGAGCCCCATCAGAGCTCCATTCTGGAGTCGAAGAGTTGGCCGAGATGGTCTATGTGAGAGAGCGTGAAACATGGAGTGAAAAGCAGCAGAAGAGGGACTGAAAGTAACACTAATGAAATGTGAGTGAGGACAAAATGTCTTGAAGAAAGTGGCTGAATTGGAAAGATCCATCCAAACACCATGGTACAAGGCTCATGAGCTCAAGAGCACACGGTATATGTCATTTATGTGGGAGTTCTGGCCATTACAGTCCTCCAACGCAACAGCAGATACATGGTTCATGTACCAGTGGAGATCCCTCCATATGTTTATGTTTGATGGAATTTTGTGGACATTCTCAATGCCGTCCTACCTTCTGGCAATATCCATCTTCCATCCAAGAAGCTTCTGGCAAGGAAAAGGTGCCACTGAAAAAAAGTCTTGGGAGCAAAGAACTTTGAGAAACTGGAAAAGGAGGCTAATGGTCCAAAAGAGTTGCTTGTCATGGGACTGCCAGCCCATGTGTCGTCTTAAATTGTATTTTAAGCAGACCTGCGGTAAATGTATATTTATTGTTTTTAACTATTAAACAATACTAAAAGTGTGACTCTTGAGCTGCTCCTAGTGAGAGAAATCCTTCCAAATGTTTAATATTTCTACATCAGAAGAGTTGAAAATTTCTAGTTAGCCGTTATATTATGTGAAGAATTGACAATGAGCTGATGAATGTACAGTACTGTAGCAGAGTACCCTTGGCGCTACATCATAACCCTACATCACTACTGCCCATGTGAAACCTTAAACTGAAAACACTTGCCATCATTTGAGACCAGTTCTTACAAAGCACCAAGTGCCTAAGTGAGAAATGAATGTGTCAAACGACTTGGTATGGTATCCTCCTGTATCGCCATTATTCCATACGCTTCATTTATACAAACTTATGGTTCACTTTGCATACAATTTGGTAAAAAAAAAAAAAACTGGCAATAATAGTAATGCCTTAGATTTGCCAGGTCTAAGGTGTGTGTGTGTGTGTGTATGAGTGAAAGAGAGATTCTTGATATTTTGCAGTAAATTGGGAGCATCAGAGCTCAAGTGCAGTTAGGGCATTTTGATCGAGTAGTGGCTACTGCACACTAGAGGTGGACATTATGACTTACTATGTTCAATATATTTGATTCACAAGAGGCCCAGTAGCACCACATTTCAACAAGATCTTATCCAAAGCTGAATACAGTGGAACCTCAGTTATTGTTTGCCCTGGTTATTGTACCCTTCTGTTATTGTCCACAGTTTTCTGGAAATTTTGTATCGGTTATCGTTCGTGTGCCCGGTTTTTGTTGGCATGCCAACGTGACTCGCTGCTAATTTCCTGAAAACAAAGCAAAACAAAGCATCCACCCATGCAACTGACCCACACGTTCATCGTACATTCTGACTTTGTTCTTCGTTGTTTCTCTGGCTTTGTTTCTCATTGATAACATTCAAAACTAAAACATGTCAGCGTAAAATGACGGTGCGCAGCACTACTGCCGGAAAATGAGTGCAAAAACAAATAACAGCTGAGAACAGGTGCACAAAACAAAGGTGTTTGGATCACACTGGCACACTCAAAAATGGAGCATAAACCCAGAAGAGTAAATGTTAAATGTTCACTTATCCATTTTGTTAGTCTTTTGTATATATTTCTCATTGTGTTCTGTATGTAAAACTATAGTTATTATATATAAAATGTATTTTTTTGTTTATTTTGGAGTGTCTGAAACAGATTAATTGGATTTACATTATTTCTTATGGGAAATATTGCTTCAGTTATTGTTCGTTTCGATTATCAGACACTTTAGAATGGATTAATGATGAAAACCGAGGTTCCACTGTATCATGTTTTTAAGCAACATTGCACATACTGTACTGCACTAAATTCAATTAAACAGGATTTATTTTGCCCTTCTATTTAATGAAATGTGCAGACAATCGGTGCACATTAAGCATTGACACTATATCTATGATATGCTAAGAAAAACAACATGAAATAACTTATCATATTGCCTACCCCTACCTGCACGCTAGCAAACACAATCAAAATGACACCTGTTGAAGACATATTTTGTCTTCCTAGTCCATGGTGTACCAACTTTATCTGCACTTAATCTCAAATGCATCCTCACAACTGATGAAAAAAGTCCTTTGTGCAAAGGCCTAATAAGAATCCCTCAATCTAGTTAAAAAGGGCTGTTCTAACTTTGAGTGTAAACATTGTGCAGCAGTATTATAAGTTCTTTAATGTTCCATCAAAGTGGTTTACATGCACATTCTGAACCTTGTCAATGCCAAAAGCTGTAAATCTCATTAACTCTTTAAAACACTGGATGCAATGATGGCAGCTGGGGTTGGGGTAGCTGAATGAATGAGAAGATAGTACATACTCTAGAACAATTCTACCCTGACCCTTAGTTTGGTACTATATCTTGTGTTTGTAAATCAGTATTCAGTCTGTCTTGCAGCCCATGCCAACATTACCACAGTTTAAAGGCCCAATTGGGAATTGTTTCACCTGGCAGACCAATTTTAGTGCTCAGCTGAAATGTACACATGCTGTCTATTAGAAATAAGAGAGTTAAAATTATGGCTGGTTATGGCTACGCTTCAGCAATTCCTGATTGGGGCTTAAAGGATGCTTCAGTACTAATGCTATATCTGTCCGTAGCTTTGGCTCTTTGGAAAACATCCAGTATCTCAATAAAAATGTTTGCATGTCAAATCACAAATGTTATTGCACCATTTTTATGCTAAAATGGCAAAGTGTTGTATGTGACCAGCCACAATATCCTCTGAAATAACTGTACTCGCTAATCAAATAATGAAAACCATTATTCATGGTCATCTCTCCCCAGAGGTCATTGTGTGTCTGACGTTGTTATGTCTCAGACATTGTGCAAAGCCTAGTTAAACAGAAAGAAATGAATGTTTATTCAGTAACAGTGCAAATACCTGCACTCTGATGTCTGGCATCCTTCCTTGCCTCAGTCAGATAGTACAACTGCACATGTTGCTTTTTTGATTAATGCAACGGATTGTTTGTATTTGTGTCAAAATGTACATGAAGTAACAATAAATTAGCATATTATACTCATTAAAATGTCAGAATGATGCCAAAATATCTGAAACTTTCACTGCATGATTGTTTTGAAAAGGTTTAGATGGCTACCTTTCACTTGTTTTACTATAAACCCCTTAAAATTAGTTCCCACCAAATTAATAAATAAATTGCTTTTACCTTGCAAACGTTTTCATCTCCACATGGTCTACATGTTCATTGTTCAGTGTACACAAATCAGTGGTGGGCAGACCAAACCTGAAGCATCAGTACTTCATGATGTAATATTTTTCTAAATCAATTATAACTCAATAATTGATTCAGAAATGGGGCACCCATGGCCTGGTGGTTAGGGATCTGGTCAACTGCAAGGTTGCTGTTTCGATCCCTAGCCTAGATTTATATGACACATGGTAACATGACAAAGGATCCTATGTACCCTCGATCTATATAGCACATTATGGACACCTGAAAAAGATGTTCCCCGGCTCTGTATTATGGATACCAAAATATCAATACTTCTGAATCATGATGTGAAATTACCAACTCCACCCCATCTGCTGATATAAATCAGAACTACAGCAAGTGTCACAATGTTTTTTACATACAATATTACATTTTTACATTAGTTTTTACATTCATATATGCTTTTTACATTGAAGTCTGCAAAGAACAGAGAGACTGTTCAGCTTTTCACTAATGTTATGTCACATACTAAAACCCAACAGGCTTTCTGCTGACCTGAATAAAATCATAATTTTTGATGTTCACTTTTTCTGGTTCCCAGTGTAAAAATGCAAAAAAAAATCCCAATTTGAACAGTATCGGTGTCCGGATATTAGTCTTAGAATTTCTTGGAATCGGGGAGACTTGATGGCTAGCACACTTGCCTCTCAGCGCTGGGGTCTTGGGTTTGAGTCTTAATTATGGTGGTGTATCCATGTTCTCCCAGTGCCTGTGGGGGATTTCCTCCAACAGTCTAAAAACATGGAGGTCAGGTGAGAAATATTTCAAAACATGCCCAGAATATTTCAAAACATATTTGTAAGTAAGAAAACATACCCATAATATTTCACAAACTTACATATGTATACAAGTTTGTTTGTTTGTGGGAGTGTGAATTGTTGACAGTGATCTTACTCCATAGACGCTACTTTATTTTATTAACAGTAGGCTAGTATAGATTGGTATTCTTGGATGACAATTAATTGTTTGCAATAGCTGATCCCTCCCCAGACACAATGGAGATTCTTTACAAAGAAGCAATCAATCAAAATGTATTTATATAGCGCTTTTTACAACGGATGTCACTAAGCAGCTTTACATAATTAGTATCAGACAATTTGAATCTAAGCCAGATGAGAGCAAGCCGAAGGCAACAATGGCAAGGAAAAACTTCTTCAAGGCTGGAGGAAGAAACCTTGGGAGGAACCAGACTCACAAAGTGGCAGAATTTCCCCACAGGACAGTGTATTTCTATGGAAAGTTATTGCAGTTAGCTGGCTAGTCAATGTTAGCTGATCCATCAGCTAGCTTAACATTTGCCATCACTTCACCCAAATTCAGTTATGACATAAAATCTGTCATTGAGTTGTTTTTGACAGTTAAATCGTATTGTAATGCCAATAATGAGGTCAAGTCCACTCTGACTCATTTCAGGTGGCAGTAGAAAAAAACAACACTTAATCCATCTCGCTTGACATAGGAGCCTGATACTGAGAGTGAGTCAGAGGCAGGTCAGCATGTAGGGACAGTGGTGAGAGTGCTGTTGCTGAGGTGAGTGATGAAGGGTGCTGGGCAGTTGTGAATGAAATCTAAAATGTGACTCAAATCTGTATTCATTTTGAATACATTCTAGTCAGTTGTGTAAACTTCATGAAAAACATTACTGATTTAAAGACAATCTAAAGCAGCTTAAACTGAACTTTATTTTGTTTTGACCAGTATAAAAATGATAGGTTTATTTAATTTATTTTGTTTTAATAATTACATGGATGGGCACCCTGTCCTGGGCTTAGTTGGGATAGTGTACTGCACTGCCCTGTGCCCAGTGTGGGGATAGGGGACTAATCGTGACCCTAAGGATTAAGCAGATGGGATAATGGATGGATGGATGGAATTACATGCACGTTGTCCAAACTGACAAAAAAGTTATTTTTTGTGTCACAATTGCATGGCATAGTATAAGTTAAGGCTGCATGATACCATGTCATTTTTTGTTATGAGTAGGCCCATCACTAAATCAGAAAAAGTCAAATTCACCCTCTAAAGTCACTGTTGGTGGTTATCAAAATTGCACCTATTAATTGGGTACAATTATTAATATTCATATATGGTGTCACCATTGCTTGGTATAATGGCATGTTGTGTTACAAATAAAACCAAATCAAGAGTAAACAAAATAAAAGTAAAATGCTCCCCTAAAATAATTGTGATAAATAGAGTCACATTAATTTAATTATCTTAGCCGTTGCAGTGAGTTTAAAAACAGGTTGATGCATATGGACCAGTTGAAAGAGGAATCTGTCCCTAAAATAGTTAATGAATCAAGTGTTCTACTTTTACTTACATAAGTGATGTTTAACAACTTGTTAAAATACACCAGAATGCAGGAAATTGCATTTACTTCATTCAATTTTCCAGAGCCCCCCAACATTACAAATGCTTCTGATGCCCCTGGTTACTCTATATTGTCCTGGTGAGTATGTGTCCAGCATCCTTGCTACTGTTAAATTAGTATAATGCCCTGCTCAGTGCCCAATGAAGGTGTGGAAGGATTCACAGTGACCCTGACCAGGGTTAAGAAGACTTATTTCTTGGAATCAGATTGAAAAAATTAGTACTATCACCCATCCCTAGACTGTATTGGATTAGTATGACAATGGGCTACTGTTAGTGACATGGTGATTAGTACAGTCACCTGAGCTCTTGGGTGGAGTCTTTTTTATACCTCCAGATAAAATAACATCCATTGATGATGACTGAATAAAAACTGGACATTTATGAAATATGTGACTTGAACACATAAAGGTTAATGTTTGTTAACAGAATATTGAACTGAGAACCATGAGATGATAGTAATGATCAATCTTTGAGTGCTTGTCTGCCTTACATGATGGAGCTCTGGTGCAACATTACTATAACACTACAAAGTTAAACCTTATATATTTGAAACAAGTTATATTGTAAAGCTGTATTGAAGGACAAACAGCCCCTACTCATCAGATATGTCAGGAATATTCAATCCTACTAATAATGGCTAATAACACCCACAGCCCTCAAAGACCTATTAGGATTTATTTCTTCGCATTTTAAATGTCTGGGGTTAAAGTTACCAAAGCAAAAGAGTTCTGGATATACATATATGCACTTGGGAAAAGCCTATGACTGTACAGACCCAATTCTTTTCAGATGGAATAGTCTGGAAACACGATGCAGTTTGAAGGAGTGTAATCTCGCGATAACTCAATAGTTACAGTAAATGAGGTCAGAGTGTCGCGATGTTTCATAGTCTTCATCACCGCGGACCTCGCTGCGGGAAGGTGTGCTTCATGGCGGTGGCGGTTTCTGTGGTAAATTGTGCATTATTGTCTCGTTTTCACTTTTATTTATTCTCGGCTCGTTGCAGGAATAAGTTTACAGTGTGCTGTGTTTCAGAGTGTTGTAGTGTAGGTAAGCTTTGTCCGTTTGTTAGCGTTAGCATCTCGATTATCCCGCTTAGTGAGAGCGGGGTTTGGCTCTGGCCTAACTATGTACTGGACTCTGGTTTAGTCACCGTGTCCCACAGACGCTGATGGACATACGATCGTCCTCTTTCTTTCACTACTCATTTAACATGCTTTTAAAAATAGCTAAGATTAATTTTACTACCGTGGTGGGTAATTTATTTCGTTTTATTTGAAAACTTAGCCTATGAGCTAACTGCTACGTCTCTGTAGCAGTTAGCTGATAGGCTAAGTGAGCTAACGATTCTTCGCGCCTTCACTCTGGTCCTCAGATACATCTGTAGTGCACTGTTTATGGACTAAAGTTACTAGGTAACACAGCTATTTTTATTTTATTTCAGCTTTTCATGCTAACATCAAGACGAGTTAAGTTAGCATTCGTTTACCAGCGGTGGCGTGTAAGTCGGCCGTAGTTCTGATTAGACTCCGTGATGAGGCTCAAGTTGTGCTTAAGCGTGTTTTCATTTAATGTGGGACTGGACATAAGGTGACGTTAACTGCCTGAGAAAAGAAAAGCTCCATACTCGGGCAAGAATGCAAGAAGTCATCCCAGTGTTTATACAAAAGGTTGTATTGTAGATACTCTAAACATTAGCAGCAGTCAGTATTTTGGCAGTGTGTCGATGTCTATTGAATGTGTGTTAAACGCGAGTCGGTTACAGATTTTATCTTTATCTCTGCTCCAGGATACGTACTTAGATGGGTATAACCGTGGTCTGGTGGGATTTGGTCTTGTAAATCTGCTCTTGAATTCGGTGAGCAAGGTACCTAACCACCATGTGTTTCCCGGGCGCCGTGGATAGGGTCTGCCCATCTTGTTCACTAGTACACTTCAGGAATCTGTTACATGCGGAGGACACATTCCTCTGTGTGCAAGCACAGAGTCTGTCCCAGCAGGCACAGTGACGTTGTGACAGTGTTCTGACAAGGTTAGCTATGTTCTTGCAGCGTTGATGCAATGTTATGATAAGGTTCTGTGCCTGCTGGGGTGATTTGTCACTTACCCTTAGGAAGGAAATTATCAAGGTTTCTTCAACTACAATTTTATGCACACAAGGGAATTTGATTACAAACTGAATGGAGTTATTGCATTTCTTATAGCCCATCATTCAGAGAAGGACAATATGCTGTTTATCAGTGTCCTTATAAATGATCACTATCATGGAAATTGTCATTATTTAAAACAAAGGGCATGTTGAATTGAGTCCTGCCTATTTGAATGTATTGGCAGTAGAGTATATAAAATGTTGAATGTGTAATTTTAACATTTTTGTATTTTTTTTTTTTTTTTTACGTTCTTTATCTTCTGCTCTAACTTAGCAGATGACAGAAATACTAGATATTGTGGCATAATCTGTTTTGTAAAAAAACTGGTTTTGGAAGTATCTGCACCACTTTTATGGTTACAGAGCATTTATAATTACGCAAGATAAAATAAGACATTTCACTTAATAATGAACAACCAATTGGTTTCATTTTTTAGATAACAGTATTTCTTAAATTTGTGTTTAGCAGCAAACTATTTTTTGTCTAGAAACATTTACAATGGCAAACACAAATATGAATAAAACAAATGTAAATTAAATTACTTTCAATATAGTTCTTGTATAAAAAACAAGGCATTAATAAATAAACAGGCAAGAACATTGACAACTGCTCAGCTAACTTGTTCCGGTTTAAATTTTCAGCATCTTAACTCCACAGTGCTATTTTTTCAGAGTTTATCTTAGGGTAGGGCATATTTGTCACAGTCATAATAAACTAGCCACATTTTTGACAGCAGTTAAAATGAATTATAACCTAGCCCTTTGCAGGGTTAACATTGTTAGTAAGGTACATTAATGTTAATCTCGCTGATTTGCACAGTGTTAACTGTATCTTGTCTCAGGTCCTCTGCTCCATTCTGGGTGTCTTCAAAAGAGATTTTGCAGCATCAAAGATGTGCTGTTGTGGTATACATGGGCCATGTTGCAATGAATACACATTGTGGTTTTCTTATCGCTGTTCAGTCTGAAATGCATTCAACATTTTCTGTCCTTTTTTTTCCTCGCTATTATTGTCTTCTCTCGCCTCTTCCATCTTCCCGCTCCTCAAACAAACATGTTCGCCACTGTTGCCAACTCCTTAGTAGTTATTGGCTGTCCTATATGACTTCATCGCCTAATTTGCATAATCGGTCATTTACATGTAGTTGTGATGGAGACTGTAGGAGAGCGGAATAACATTTTTGGAGAGACAAAAAAAGTGAGGAAAATACACCCTAAACATCTTTCTTTATATCATACGGTTTCACATAGAAATTGGCTTTACCTTACAGGCAGTATACCCATGTATCATCCCCAGTACATAGCTTCAACCAGCCCTTTGACTGCCGCAGAGAGGTTGTGCAAGGCTACTGAAAGACTAACACCTGTCAATACTTTGGGAAGGGGGACAGGCTCATGGTAGCACCTGCTGCTCTCAGGACAGTAACTGCAGAACGATTGGTGCTTTCACGTGGAGTCTCCAATAACAACTGGAAAAGTTGCTAGATTTTGGCACTTTAAAAAAGTTGTTAAAGGGACCTGAAAACAAAATCGATACGTTGGCAATACAGTGATGTTCTTCTTCCTTTGCGTGCTTGATGTGTGTTGTGCTATATTGAATCTAATCGTTGCAAAATACAGTGCTTTGAGCTTTACAATTAAATAAACAATTACTAAGGCAGGAGAAAATTCTGCCATAATTTTTTGTAATCAAGGAAAAGAATCCCTCATTGTTTCACGCCTAATCATATGACGCATATGAATGTGAAACATCAGTGTAACTAAATTTCAGTCTAATCTACAACTTGTTTTGAGATTCTAAACATGATTCATGTCCTTTGGATTTCCAGAGTTGAGCGAAATCAACCAGTCTTATTGAATACAATGAATGAATCCCATCAGCTTGGTTGCTGACTGAAGTAAGCATTGATGTTTCAGATTTCAGATAGTAAATCGGGTGTACTTACAAATGTGTAATATTAACAACCACATTTGTGTTTAATGGTGATTTAGCAAGACTACAGCTAGAACGAATTTAAAATATCCAATGTATGTTCTGCAGTGATGATAAATCAGGCTTATGCACACCAGATGTTTATTTTTCAGTGTATGTATAATTGTGTGATAAGTGTCTGAACAAGTAAACTGGCCAGAGATTGTTGCATTAACCTCATCTTTAATCCTTAAGTTGATCATAATGAAAGTAGTTAAAATTTCTAATGGTGCTTTCTTAACTCAAGCCTCCTTTTTGTCTTCCAGAAACTGATTTGAACCGTAAAAACTGCTTTATTTCCTGGAGCGAAACCTGCATCAGGACACAAGCGGAGACCAGGCGCTAGGTAAGGGACCCACTATTGTGGTGAAAGAAACTACATCTTCTATGAATGCATTATGAGTTTGTCTCTTTTCAGTGAGAGATGGATCACTTGGTATCTAAGAGACTGAGAACCATCTACCCAGTGTCTGACAGCATTGCAAGTGCTGTTTTCTGGAGTGGTTCTGCAGGTCATGGGGGGAATTAATGCTTAGGCATAATTCTATAAACACAACTTAAGTGGTACTTTGACAGCTTTGTGTATTAAACATTTATGCATTCAAGTATGGATAGCTTAATAAATGAAAAGTAGAACATATTGCAATCTCAGTAGTTCTAATGTCAACTAACTTTTAATTGTGTAGTTATCAACCCAAGTAATATAGTCTAGGCCTTTTCTTGTGTGTTCCCAAGGCCATTTACACATTTATTTTCTCAAAACAAATCAGCTTTCTTTCTTAAACATTGTAAGACTCATGCCAAATATTATATATAAAGTTAATATAAGGAGGTCAAAATACTACATAGGGAGTATCTGTTTTAAAATTAATAAAAATTGCATTGGCATGTCATGTTGGACCTTATGATGTCCTAAGTGTTAAGGGGGGAAATCCCCTGAATTTGGATGTCAGTGTTCTCAAATTGTTGTCTCCCTCTCCAGTATCTCTTGTTCTAAGTAGGTTTGTGTTTTCTTTTCCTTTTTTTTTTTTCTTTTTTTGTCGTTTCTCTCTGTGTCGTCTGTGCTGTAGAGCGTATCTCTTGACTGTACTATATTTCCAAAGCCAATGGCAGAACCATTTGGGTTCAAACCTCCTTAAGGGAGGCACTGCACCACTCTGGAGTTCATTTGAGCAAAGGTACTTCAGTTTTCTTCTGTGTAGTACTGAGTAAGGGGACTCACCACACTTTACTGTAGTAATTCCCACTCTTAAGGAGCAGTGACTAGCGTCCCACACTCATCGCAAATTTGCCTCTCCTCCTGAGAAGTTTTACGATGTTGTACCAAGACTTGCTTTGTGGTTTGCCTTTTCATAACCTTGACAGTTTGTAGTGTAGACAACACTCTAAAGAACTGCAGTGTGTTGCAGTTTTGTTACTAAACTTAAACATGCACATTTACAGGCTTAACCTTTCACTACAGTATCTTTTATGTGCTTGGACTGCTGCCATAATTTGATTTTTAGTTTGGTGAGCAGTTTCTGAGCATGTGCAACAGTTTCAAATACCTAAGACACAGATATTCAGCTGCATTAAATTTATATGCCAGAGTATATCCAGGCTCTAGGAGTAATTGTAAGGAGCAACCGTAACCTTACATGTACTTCACCTCTAAATGTCATTTTCCCCAAAAATATAAGTTTGCTTTAGGACATAATTGTACATTTGCATTTATTGTATGTTGTAAATAAACATGTCTGGCACTGGCATGACTTGGTCTTCCCTCCTAATATGCTCTTCACAGGGAGGCGAGGCTCTGACGATGGAGAATGGACAGAGCACAGCCTCGAAGCTTGGCCTTCCGCCCCTCACTCCCGAACAGCAGGAGGCGCTGCAGAAGGTAAACTCCTTACATACCGTCTGTGAAGTGCTTCTGTGCTTCAGGAACCTCTGCTCTTAAATGAATAAGTTGTTTGAAATGAGTTTTGTATCACCCTCCATTAGTTTTCATGCATATGCTGTAGTGCACATGTATGTGTATAGTGGAGAAGAGAAAAGCCAGTACTGTGCCTTCAGTGTTAGGGTGTTGTCTTCTAGCACTATACTCAACTGGTTTCTGGACATGTTTGCAACTGTGAATCCAGTAGTGTGTGGACTTGCTGGTAACTAATGAGAGCACAAGACACGACCGGAGGAGAAAGCAGAGTGTAGTTTTATAACATTGTCTTTATCCGTTTCTTTCTTTTTTGCTTGCTGTAAATCAGTCATCACTTGTTTATGGACATCCATTTTGGAAGAACACATACCTTCCATGTGGCGTCACATCAGTTTTTGCATTTGTTTTTGCGAGATACCATGTTTATGGTGAGCAGACGGATTCCTTGCAGGTTTGTCATGGAAAACAATCTTCAAAGTTGTGACCCCATGTTGCTGATGAGTTGTGTAGTGCACAAGCCACAAATATTGAAAGATTCCTGACTACCAGAACACAAGGTTTTGTTGTGAAAAGTACAGTGATCGAATGACTGTCACATTATGAACATGGCCTAAAATACTTTAACTTTAGGTGGGACAAATAAATTGACCAACTGTGTAGGACATCAGCTCTCCAGGACTAGAGTTGAAGATGCTTACTTGAAGCTGTGCCGTTTGCTTTTACCCTGAGATAATGCTGATGGGAATATGACCGCTGTTATGATTGCTGATTGTTTATATTTAGGATCGTGTCTATTGCAGGCAAAGAAGTATGCCATGGAGCAAAGCATTAAGAGCGTCCTGGTCAAACAGACGCTTGCCCATCAGCAGCAGCAGCAGCTCAACAACCTCCAGGTAATCTAGAAAAGGGGGTAGAGTGCATAAAACCTTGTCGGCTTGTAGACAGCGATAGTTTTTTTTTTTTTGTTTGTTTTTTGGGCATGGTGTGTGGTTCTACCATTGATGTTGGCATCAGAAATCTCGAAATTGTATTTTTGTTAAACAATTATGTTGTAATATTTCAAAAGTTGCATTTAAACATCCTTAAATTCTTCTGATGACCCTAAATTATAGGGGATTGATATTCTTTTGTCCCTCCCTATTCCTGCCTACTAGATTCCTAATTCCCTACAGATGGCCTCTCTGACCATGGCTGGCTTTGGAGACCCTCTTTCACCCTTACAATCGGTAAGCACTGTCAGACATTGCAGTTGTCTTTTAACATGTGCTTTTAATGTTCATTCACTAATGTACTAGCAATAAGACATGGACAATGTTCCCCTCCACTTCTTGGCATGCATGTTTTGCTCAGTACTCGTGTATGAAATGCTCGGAGGTAAAACAGAGCCTGTGCTATATCCTCGGTGCCAGCGTGTTTGTATGCTGGTTCTATCCTTGAACACAGGAACACTCTTAAACAGAAAACATACTTCATTCTGTTTTAGTAAGCTGCCTTTCTTGTGGCAGTAGCTAGAGGCCTAATCTGAGTGAACTGTCTGTTTTCAGGTTGCAGCGCAGCGACAGCGGGCGCTGGCCATAATGTGTCGTGTTTACGTAGGCTCAATCTACTATGAGCTTGGAGAAGACACCATTAGGCAGGCCTTCGCTCCATTTGGCCCCATCAAGAGCATAGACATGTCTTGGGATTCAGTTACACTGAAGCACAAGGTTCAAATATATTTTTATGTGATAATTTCAGTTTCATAGTTCTCTCATCAGAACTAACCAGAAGACCACCCTCTATTTCTCTATAGGGTTTTGCATTTGTAGAATATGAAGTGCCAGAGGCAGCACAGCTGGCTTTAGAACAGATGAACTCCGTCATGCTAGGCGGGAGGAACATTAAAGTAAGTCGGAGCTACTGAACTTGATGCATGCTGTCATGTTGAGCATGTACAAAGATCTGCAAGTACACATAATAAGGTTATTCTGATAAATTTTATGTTTGTCTTAAGGTGGGACGGCCAAGCAACATTGGTCAGGCTCAACCAATCATAGATCAGCTAGCAGAAGAAGCACGAGCATTCAACCGAATCTACGTGGCATCTGTGCACCCAGACCTATCAGATGAGGATATCAAGAGTGTCTTTGAGGCCTTTGGAAGAATCAAGTCCTGTACACTGGCACGGGACCCCACGACAGGGAAACACAAGGGCTATGGTTTCATAGGTGGGTACAAGGTGTCCATTCTTGTTTGGTTGAAAATACATGTATGTGACTGAGAGTAGTCAGTCATAGCGGAATGCTGTTCTCTACATATGTCTCACAGGGGATAGAGAAGGGTGGGGGCAGGTTCCTCACATGCTTTCATAGTAAGTTTTTGTTTTTGTTGTTGTCGTTATTTTCTTAGGCTCAGTTGCGGACAATTTGTGCCATAAGTGCCCTATGGTAATTACACAGTAAATGACACAGTGCTCTGCTAGAAGAATTAAGCTGAGCCATCTGAGAGACCCTTTGAGTCTTATCTCACTCGTTCCCTTCTTTGTAGAGTATGACAAGGCTCAGTCAGCACAAGATGCGGTTTCCTCCATGAACCTCTTTGACCTGGGTGGTCAGTACCTCAGAGTGGGAAAAGCGGTCACGCCTCCCATTCCCCTATTGACACCGACCACACCCGGCGGCCTGCCCCCTGCTGCCGCAGTAGCGGCCGCTGCAGCAACAGCCAAAATCACTGCCCAGGTGAGCACTTTTATACTTTTTTCATTTATTGTTAGTCAGGGAGTGTGTGCGTGCGTGTGATCAGCTGCTTCCTTTTGGCACTAGAATCGTTCCTTGATTAAAGTAAGGCAGCGAGAATATTTTTTTTCTTCTTTAATGCGCTTAGGCTAGAGCAGAGACATGGTGCTGTATGTGAGGGCTTGCTTTGAGTCAGATTAGTTATTGATTGGCATGAAGACTCAGTATATCAGCATTACTTATATGAGACAGAGCTTTTACATGCAGAAAGATAACATAGCGTGTAAACTCCAAAAACAGATGGCATGGAATCTTTCCACTCCGGAGAATCGGACAGAAGACTTCCTCAACTGTCTGGTAAATCCTTCAGGCAATTCTGTTCCAAGCACGCTGGTGCATTTTTGTTTTGTGTAGATTTATAAGTGTGGGGAGAGACTTGTCTTCAGGACCTCCCAGTAAATATGATAATCATTGTGCCATAGACTGCTAGATAGAGAATGTTAATTGGTCAGTTATGTAATTCCTGGATGCTTATTGGGCAGCTGTAGTTCCAGGTGACTCAAGGTCCCAAGTAGCCCTTGCTTCTAAAACAAAAAGGCAACATTATGCCATTTATTTAATTGGACAACTTGGCCCTTGAATTGTTGCCTGCACATCTTGTTTAGCTTTGTAAATACAGATGCATGTGTTCAGGCCTAACAGACCATTATAAGTGGATATAATAGGATTTCCACTTAATCTGTAACTTTCCATTTTAGTCATTTCATCCTGAGTGTGACTACTTACTCAGTTAAGTTAATTGTTTTGGAATTGCTCTGCATTTTCAATCCATTTTATAGTATACACTTTCACAGTCTATGCTACTGCGTAGACTGACATGTAGACATCATATTTTTAGTAATACATGTGAATTTATAGTCATTTAATATTCTGTAATCTGTCCTGTGTTGTCTCATATTGTCTTTGATGTATATATGAATTATGTAACAATAACTAAATGAAATGTAATAGAAAATGTAATTGACATTTGAAAACCTATTTAATATGAATGATTAGAGTGGGTTTCGTCTTGTCATTGGTGTTCTGTGTCTCATGGCTTGGGTCTGGTTGCATTGAGTATATTTTTAGTATTTATTTTTAGGCCACTGTAGATGTATAAATAACAAAAAGCATCCTCTCCACCTAGCTGCTTGTTTCACAGTTCAGGGAATTTCACATTTCAGGGAAAAGTGATGTAGAACATGAATAAATGGATAAACATTAAATTTATTGTTAATGATCAGATCACATAAACATGAAAAGTTCTTCAAAAGTTGGAGTGCAGCTGAATTTTCTTCCAGAATTGTAGTGTATTAGATTGTAGTTTGCATGTAAAACTACATGAGGACCTATTAAAAGCGCACACAACTTTCCTGGCAGTAAATAGGTCTACATAACTATGTGCTTAGTGAGTAGGATTATGTAGGTGTTTTAATTTTGTATGATTATTCTATGTACACACACCCACATACAGTTTGTTTGAAATGCTTTAATCAAATGACCCCCTTTAAGTGTTGATGTGGGGGTGGGCATAAGCAATATTGTTTTGTAAATGAAATGTCATGAACCATGATAAAATGTTGGGTAAATTATTGTAATATGTAGTTTGTTGGCAGATGTGCCAGTGCTTTATGGGAATTAAACATTTTACTATTTTAATTTAATTGTTTATCTGTAAACTACAGTTCACAAACGGCCATCAGCAGTTCAGTATTTTTATTTAGTTAATCAGCAACCTGGGTCACCATGTTTCTTCATTTAAATTTTGTTCGGATTACTGAGAATATCGAGTCATAAATCCAGTCCAATTTATTAAGTCACAAACTTATTTGTGAATGTAGTCTATTGTTACAGCCCTATTCTCAGAAGTAAAGGCCTAGTAAATTGCTGTTAGATAATGCATTTATATACAGAAGACCATCATTTTGGTCAAAGTTTGAGAGCCTTCAGCTTTGCAGTTTAATAGAAAACTAAACAGCATGTAGTTCTAAGTAATAAAATAGATGTTCAGTTCTGCTCATTTGTTGAAATTTTTATTATTGCTTAGTTAAGCTATCATAAGCTGCTTATTGACTAAAAGATTAGTTATTCCAACTATTGACTCTTCATTACCTGATCCTGATTATTTTCAGGTTAAATTAGAGCAAGTAATGGAATAACCTCAGAGGTCTGTAATCCCAGTGGTTTAAAGTAAGGCTGTAGGAAGAACAGGATGTTTACAAGTGCCACTTTGTCAAAATGGGCTTAGTTGTACATCTTCACTTGTGACCTGCAGTAAATCTGTAGGGATGATTTTCAGAGTGAATGGTGGTTTGTGTGTGAAACTTGGCAGGGCAGAAATCTCCCCAGCCATTTGTTTTGGTAGCCAAGGAAACTACATGATCATTCCAAAAAGGCTCAGAAAGAGACAGAGAAATCTGCAGTGAACTGTGAAAGTGCCAGTGTGCAAAATGCTTACTGAGTTTGAGTGCTGTTCTCTTTAAAATGTGGTCCTCATTTGATCTTGAGTTAAGTAATGCACATCTGAACTTATTTATTATATAATCAGATATGAAAAAGTAGAGCTTAGTAGGTTTGACCTATGTTTTTCAGGCCAACCCAAATTAGTATTGATTGACCTCACCTTGACGATCGACTCTCTCACTCTCTCCATCAAAGATTGTTAGGAACCTCGGGGTTATGGTTGATGACCAGCTTTCATTCACACATCATGTGGCCTCTGTTGCACGGTCCTGCCGCTTTGCGCTCTATAATATCAGACAGATCAGACCGTTCCTA